>CAIGRF010073328.1:2648-36443 GCA_903798235.1 Fraxinus ornus | reverse complement strand
TTTTGGGTGCCTACGACATCACACTACAAACCCTAGAATTTATAATGGGGTTGTTAAGTAAAAACACTTGGTGAAAATGATTATATTGGAATTACTCACATGAAAGTATGAATTTAGGGAACAAGATGAAAATTGAATTGGTTGAGTTGTTGGTGCTAGTTTTCACTAGATTGAATGGTGTAATTACTTTTATCATTGGGATAAAGGTAAATTTGGATAAGGTAAAGATTAGTGAAGGGACTAGAAAGTAGAATTAGTTCCAATTGTAAAGGAAATTGGAGAATTTATTCAAGTACCAAGAAATCGAGTTTTGGTATTTTATATTAAATGTTAAGGGTACTTGGTATGGTAGTTGTTGAATTGATTATTTTGTATAGTATTTCAGGTGGTGACGAAAAGAATGAAAAAACTTATCGACCTTTATAGCATGTAACTTGTCTGAGTGAGTGTAAAAACTTATTTTTCAAAAATAAGTATTTATTAAATTTATATTACATCAGAAAGTTACTTATTTTAGATAGTTGATTTGAATACATGATTTTCAGAACAAAATGGAATTTATAATTAGTTCTTTCAAATGTTAAATTCAGTTCAGCTAAATCCTTTCGTTGGCAAGTTATATTAGTATGTTTCAACTTAACTAAAGTTATTTTTAAAACCATCAGAAAGTATCCAAATGATTTTATCCGCTCTACACTGGTGTGAATGTGTTTCCACAATGTATAAACATTATGGTGGTTTTACCAGTTCTATACTATTGTGAATGTGTTTCCATAGCATATGACCAGATTATAGCCTTTGGGCAGCTCTGCTTACGAATGACCAGAATTACGGAATTGAATAGCTTTGCCATGTATATTAGTATTAATCGATACATGAGTATTGTTATTTCAGGTACCTTTATGGTGTGATTTTTCAATATTATATAGCTTATCAGATTTCAGACTACAGAATTTAGTTTATTCGTTTTAGATAATAAAGATTTCAGCTTACAGTATTGTGAAATGATATTTTTATTCATAGTATGGATATCGATTTATTATATTCGTTATTTCTTATAGTTTTTATTCTAAATGAAGAGTCAATAATTTTATAATTCTATTATGCTTTAGTCTTAAAAGTAACATCAAATTTCTGACTTTTTTAAAGCTATAATAGCATAAGTAAAAGTCTTCAGAAAGTTTGCATAAATAGAAAAAGTATGCTTATTTACTAGATATCCATTCACTATTATAAACTCATATATTTTGTCACCATTTTTTTCTTATCAGATAGTAGTTGAGTTGAGTAGCGTTGGAGCCTTATCGATCCACCAAGTTGAGCCACACATTTTCATTAGTTGTATGACTCGTTTTGTGAGTTTATATAGTTCATGTTTCTTTTGAGATACATGCATCTTTTGTAAAAAAAAAAAGGTTAATTTGTAAATTGTGTATCCATGTCATGTACTCGCTGCATATTCGATATCTTTAGTGCATTGGGGGACTTTTGTTTGTAAATAATAGTAAATGTCAATTCGCCAATATTGTATTTTAAATAGTTTGTGTTTTGAGGGGCTAGAGTACTCTATTTTAAATTATATGTACAGGTTTGAGGAAATTGATTATTGTTCAGGTGGTTTTAGTCCATATTACAAATGAATTTTTTTCAAATTATTTATAAAAATACGTCACAAACAAAGCAGGTCAAAATTGTCTTGATGGTGGGTCTGGTACTTAGTTGGTATCTACCATCAGCACACGTCACGTATCGGGTCGGGTCGGGTCTGAAAACCCAATGATAACTAACCAAGAAGGGGAAAATTGTTTTGAAAAACTTTTTCGAAGAATTAATCTAAATTTAAGCAAGTAAAGTCTAAATAGATCAATTTAAATAATAAAGGCAAATATGAAAGTGATAAATAAAAGGGAGAGAAGATGCAAACGATGTAATTGTAGAGGTTCGATTCAAAGCAATGATCTACGCACTCCATTACCTATCTCTCTAGTACGAACAAGATCTTTTCACTATGTTGATTGACTTATGCTGTAATTCAACCATTTACAACACTTCCGGTGAATTATAAATAAGAAGTACAAATCCTTATACAATGCTGAGTTTTATGGGACCTCAACATAACCGACTATTGAGGTTTAAAGGGACCTCAATATGATCCACACGGTAACTTACAATAAGGAACACCAATCCTTATACAATACTGATATTTACAGGACTTCAACATGATCCATACTCTATCAAAGTGATTTTACAATGGAATTCATCTCTTGATAAATAATACAAATAAATTAAGTACTAAGAGAAGTTAACACTATAATGAATAACAGTAAATGGCAGTTCAACTGTTAGACGAAAAACTTTGATGTATATAATACTTAGAAATTTGATTCAATCAATCAAAATCTTTCAATGAGATGATGAAGAATAAATAACGACAATATAAATTTAAAAATCTTCTCAAAATATATATCCCTTTTAATAAATGATTGTAATAAATTAAGTACCTATAAAGAGATGAGAAACTTTGATAAATATGGTGATTTTACAAGTTTAATTCAACCAATCAAAGTTTTCAATATGAAGTAGTAGAATAAACATATACAATGTTAGTTCAAAGATTTTCTTCAAAATATGTCTCTATTTTATAAGTAATAGAAATAAGATAAGTACAAAAAGAGAGATGGAAACCTTTGATGAGATGATGATTGAATCAATCAAATTTTTTAATATGAAAAATAAATGAAATGAATGCAAATGTAAGTTTAAAGAAATCTCTCAAAAGATATTTCACTTTGATACTCTTGAAAAATGTTGTATTGAATACAAGAAGTAGATGTATTAGAGTTCAAAACGTCAAAAAAATCTGAGAGTTCCGATGACTCATCCGGTTGACCTCCTCTTGTCAGGATAACCAATATAGCCATTTGTATAGTAAAAATCAGATATCAAAATAGTTAAATTTTGGACCGTCGAAAACTTTTGGTTGACCACCTCTTTTGGCCGGTCGACCACCTCTTCCAGCCGATCGACTGCCCAACAGTTCAGTCTTTTTACATTTTGGCTCTGTTTGTTCCGATTCGAAGGTTTTTAAAGGCATTGACTTTTGGATAGTATTTAACTAACTTCTCAAAATTAAAAATGTTTATCTAGTCCAAACATCATTTTTATATTTGATCAAATTATTGTATTATAATGACTTTTAATGCATAGAAAGATCTTGAATTTAAGCATTCATTACCAAATATCAAAGTTATAGTACCTTTACAATTTATCTAATAAATCAAGTCATTGATCTTGTTTCGAAATTTGGCTCTTAAGTTCTTGAATGTGTGATTTCAATCTTGATTTTCTTCACGAGTCCGATTTGTGGTGATAGTTTTTGATCTTTTGACGACCATCGATCAATTTTCTATCGTATACTTTGAAAAATTATAATCACTTGAATTCAACTTGTTAGTAAATAGGATTAACTTGTTTGATATAATCACAATTTTAAGGTTATAATCAACCATAGGTCAACAGGGTCCACTAGGGTGATTCGGGACGGATCGTGTCAATTAGTATTAGATCATGGTCATAGAGTCAGTAGACTTGCATCTAGTTTGATTTTTTTCTCAATATGTCATACATATTTGTACGAAGGTCAGGCTCGTTGTGGTAAGACTAGCAGGCTCCAGGATGTGTGGGATCACGTAGGATGGTTTTAAGAATTATTTTAATGAGTACTATTGGTCTCGTTCTTATAAGAATAAAAAACAAAACGAATTTTTGAGGTTAATACAGACGTCCACAATGGTTGAATATCAGAAAAAGTTTGTAGAATTATCAAAATATGTTGTAGTTCTCGTAGTTAATGAAGCTAATCTGATTCCACTTGATATTCATGATTTACTGGGCATGGATTTCTTAGTTGCAATTCATGCTTCAGTAGACTATTTTCACAAAGTGGTGGTGTTCAGAAGGTCGGGGCCCGGGAGAGCTTGAAATCGTTCTTAGTGGTGAACGGAGAATATTATCTTCATATATCATATCCGTACTTGATGGTAGAAGATTGTTTAAAAAAGATTGTCATGCATCTTTAGCTCATGTGATTGACTAAGCTAAAACTTGAAGATATACCGGTGGTAAGAGATTATCCTGATGTTTTTCCTGAAGATCTTCTAGGATTACCTCAAACACAGGGAAATTGAGTTTACCATTGATTTGGTCCTAGGGACTATGTTTTTCCTAAAGATCTTCCAGGATTATCTCCAGAAAATGAAATTGAGTTTACCATTGACTTGATCCCAGGGACTAACCCAATCTCGCAAACATCTTACAGAATGGCTCCGGTAGAGCTGAAAGAATTAAAGGTTCAGTTGCAAGATCTAGTTGATAAGGGTTTCATTAAACCCAGTGTATCTCCTTGGGGACACCAGTATTATTTGTGAAGAAGAATGATGGCACAATAAGATTGTGTATTACTACATACAGCTGAATAAAGTGACTATTCGTAATAAGTATCATTTGCCTCGTATTGATGATTCGTTTGACCAACTTCAAGGTGCCACAGTATTTTGTAAGATTGATTTGTGCTCAGGGTATCATCAACTCAAAATTAGGGATGTAGATGTAACGCTCCGACTCGCATGAACCGAAACGTCACTAGAACAATTGTACTTTAGTCATAGACTTAAAATTAATATAACAATTTAGTTTAATAAACTATATTTTTCGCGAAATGCATAAATATTTACTTTAAAATTTACTTAATATATATATACATAGAATGATTTCTATGCATGTACCACCGGATGACAAGGAACTATATGATTGTTTACTCTTCTCCATATCTTGTTCTAGTAAATTATACGGATTTGGACTTTCAGGTTGATAAAGACTCTTGTAAGTCAACATCAGATCATTGTTTATACTAAATGGTGGGGCTATAATATGGAGTATTGTTGATTCTACCTTGGAGGTTGTGTATGTAGCAGCTTGTGAAGATGATAAATTGGCAATGTGGCTCAAGAAATTCCTAAAGAAGTTGAGGTTGTGCATACATCTACACAACCCTTCACACTGTACTGTAATAACAGTGGAGCAACGGCAATGCTAAAGAACTAAGGAGCCATCGAAGAGGTAAATATATAGAATGAAAATATCATCTTCTGAGAGATGTTGTTGGTTGTGAAGACGAAGTTGTCATTAAAATTACAAGTTGGGACAATTGGGCGGATCTATTTAAAAAAGCATGTTGGCTAATGTTTTGAAGAGACATCTGTGGGGCATGGGATTTCAAGACATGATACATAACTCTAGGGAAAGTGGGAAAATGTTGGGTTGTGTGGTCATATAGTATGATTATTTTTTTATAATAAAATGAAATTTTTATACCAAATAATTATTTATTTGTTTACTGTATTACATTTTATTTAATATTGACCATGCGAATAAAAGTGTCACGATATGAAACAACTTATATTTTGATCATGAATAAATTATTCACAACCAATATATAAGGATGGCACCTTAATATTGAAAAGTTGTAATATTGACTATTTTATTATTCAGATTTGCAATTTGTCCTTATCTCAAGAATAGTTTCATGGTGACATTATTACACATAAAGTGTATTGAACGGACCACATGTTGAATTTAATTTTTTTTTTTTGTATGACCTTGTGGATAATTAAATTCCACTTGACCTTCAGGTATTTTATCTGAATCCTTGGTTATCGATGAATAAGATTAATTTGATTGAACCACAATTCTTCTTCTATGAATGGTGATTAATTCAACCACTAATGTCCATGAGCTTCTTGAATGCCCTGTTTGTATCAATTCTATGCATCCTCTGAATTTTTTTCGTTCCAATATTCACATGTGTACAAACTTACTTTTTAAATTTGATTTAACATATTTATATTCAAACAGATCAGATGAGAATTTTGTAACGTCAAAGCAAGATTTTTTTTTTTGTTCAAATTTTATATATTTTGATTTGTAATTTCATTCCGTATTTTAGATTTTTATCAATGTTCATCAATATGTTAAATTATTTCTTGAATTTGAAGGTTTATTATGTTGTTTGTAGTGATGATGTGTAGGTTGAGGGAGTAGAGCGTGGCTTGAAGGCTGAAAAATTGACGATGTAAAGTATAGCCATTATTTTCTACCTAATTTGTCCTACATTTTTATAAGTTTTGTATTTTTGTCCCTCCTTCAAGATAGTAACAATAATATTGTCTAAACGTACGAAATTGAGGGAGAAAAAATAGATGAAAATCGAAATGGGCTATGCTGGGATATGTGATTCAAATTTATAAATTTATATATTAAATACAAAAATTCTTGCTCTCTCCATAGAAAATTCAGGAAACGCACGCACTTACTACTGGTATAATAAAATACCACCACAAAAAGGGGAGAGGAATTTGAAAAGGCCAAGATACCTTGGATGGTGACTTAGCAATTTCCTTATGGAAAACTACCAAAACATAAAAGGCAATAGAAATCTGTTAATCATTTGAATAAAGGGTAAAGCCACTTTTACAGGTGACTCACCATGTACATCACCCTATACGTGTAGCATGATCCTGTAATAAAAGCTCGAAATTGCTCTAATTTGAATATACACAGCGTTTACTTCCATATCCCATTGGCATCACCTGTTTGTTTCCCACTTTGAGAGTTGTGGACTTGGTCTCTATTAAAATAATTGGTGAAATTCATTGCCATTGCCTTTTGTAAAATACTAGTATTCAAGTTCAGATATGAGGACGACTTCAAAAGAGAATGCCCAAGGTTCAGCCATATGTACACGAATTGAGATATGTTGTTTCTTTTAGGGTACTACATTCATTTTTTCAGCAAATGAGAAGAAGTCAACAAAATCTTGATATTTCTAAACTATATATATATGTTGATGTCTTCTCCTTTGCCACAAAGAAGTGATGTATTAGAAGGATGTTCAGATCTGAACTCCATTGGTTTACACAACTGTGTTATCTATTCATTCTTTTAAAACCCACTCACCAATAAAAAAATAAAATAAAAATTAACCTATCTTTGGCTCACATTGTAAATTGTTTATGTTACTTTTTATTCATATATTTCAAAAAACTTATTAATACTATTCACTTATTCACTTATCCGGTCCCATCTATGTATAATTAAAATCTTTTATAAATACTTTCCAAACTTGTTTAGATTAAGAAACTTTTTTGGGTGGAAAATATCAACATAGAATGTAAAATCAAATTACTCGTTCGATGTGCATGGTTGGATTCTAAATAGCATTTGGATATAAAATATTGGATTGAACAATATAATAAATTAAATTTTAACTTTTTTTTTTCTTTCTTAATTGTTATACCTCTGGGTTCTTGTTTTGGCACAAAGGTAAAACTTGGAACTTCAATAATCAGTCCAAAACTCAAAAAAGACACCACCTTTTCACTGAAAACTGAAATCAAGAAAACCCAGTAAGTTCTGCCTAAAAGAAGAACCCTCAAAGCTAAAGATGGAGAACACAATTGCAATATATATATATATGAAGAAGGAGCTTTGATTTTTACCCAAGAGACTCTTCTCTTGTAACACTCTAATTCTCTGTGTTTTCAGGTACTGGTATATTCTACAGTTTTTATGAAACTGAAATATAAAAAAAAAAACTGCTCCTAACCATAGTTACAACCTAACCATAGTTCATCAAAAAAAAAAAAAAATTGTTGACAAAAAAGTCAACAACATATATATAGACCGACTTACAATTATTCCAATTATCAGACCAAACAAATCATCAATGTGTCGGTAATTTGACTAACACACATTTCTTGCCGCATATTTAAAGTTATCACATAACTATTATGTTGATTAAATTGCTTAAACTTAGTCAAGAAAATTATGATCATAATATTTTATTCTGTCTAATATTTCGATAAGGGTTAAGGGCTAAAAGTACAATACGAGATTGAATCTTCAATAAATCGGAAAATAGTGGTGCAAACAAAATACAAAATCATTAAAATCAATCAGTAGCCAATGAAAACCACCAACACCAAACCCACGATGACATTCACATCCAAGTACAAAGGTATCCTTGCTAAAAAGTTACAAAAACCATCAAGAGTCACTCTGTACGAAAAAAAAAATAATAAAATCACAAACATTTTACATGAAAAGGGTCCACGCCAAGTCTATATTTAAGTACAAATCATAAACCATCGACTCAAATTTCCCTAGGTTGCTATTATAAAGGACCCACTCCCAAGTCTCAATCTTCTCTCCACCACTAACATTAAACAAAATTTGATGGTAGCCCTGGCCCACCAACAATAGCACTCTTTTGAGATCAAGAGAATGAAGGATTTATTTGTTTTGCAATTTCTAGACGAATTCTTTGGCATCCCGTCTCTCGGGTGAAATGTAAGTGACTAAATCTCCAGTGAAGAGAATGGTTTCTTGCGGTGTCTTTTCACCCCCCCCACCAAAATCCACAATTTTTACAGTTGATAGTCCTTTTCACTAAAGTTCTTGACCAATTTTCTTCCTACCCGATGATTTTCTCCCAAAGTAAAAGCTACTATCTTGCTTTTCTTCTTCCAGTTCTTTTCTCTTTTTGAATTTCTTACATTTGTACCTATATTGAAGCGCATAAATACATTAAAAGTCGAGAAATATTATAAATGCACAAATTATAACCTAAAGGGAAAAAGTAACACTTAATTATGTCAAAGCAGATTCTAAAATGACAGCAAAAGGCCACAAGAGCGCCAAATCAGATAAAACAATGCCACTACTTCAAACTGATGAGTTCCCGGTTATTTTAAGTAGATTTCAATTCAATTTCACTTAATTTTATTACCTTGTTTCCATAAAATTACAAACTTTTTCAAACTTTTGAGGTTATAGTCTTTTCGTCCCTACTATCTTCTGAAACTACTCTTCTCTACTGAAGTTCGTCCACAAGAATCAAACGGTACTGTCCAGTCTCAATTTCTTAGGATCAAACATGGCCCTATTGTCCTCAGATTGGGAAAAGAAAACCTTTACGAGACAACCGACACATCTATAGACTAACAAATGAATGCAATTTTGTCCAAGAGTCATGGTTCCAAGTCGTAACCAACTTACCTAAAGAATCAGTATCCTGGGCCAGACAACATGGAAGATTTCCTTTCCTAACATCACCTAATTTTCTATCCCTCACACTCATTAACATAACTACTGGAAACAACCAGCGGTTGTTATAAGCTCTCATATGTCTTAAATCAGTAGAAAATGACAGAACACAGCCCACAGGTACCAAAAAACAGACAATGCCAATATTTTCTTGTAATTAGAATCTCGCAAAATGTGAATGTTTTAATAATATAATAGCGAATGAATTATGCACCAACAATGAGAATAATGTATGGGACCTAGCTGATATCGAGCAGGCTAAGTTAGACAACCTAAGATAACTTAATTAATAATTTAACATAAAGAAAAGTAAGTCAAAGAAGACAACATACCTTTTTTTTTTTTTTTGGGAATTTTTAGATTTTAATAGGAGATATTTAAGAAGGTTTCGGAGTAGCTTGCTTGAATGCAACAGTAGGAGCTATTCGGCAGCTCCTCTTCTGATGCTCTAGCACAAGTTGTTCAGCGAACCAGTCAAGTTTCTGCAAATTGGTTTGCTCTACAATCCTTTTACCACTGAACAAAACAGATTCTACATTTTTCTGTTTCAGCATTTCATCGCCCATTGCGATGAGCATTTTTACATTGCTGGGGCTACAATCAGAGTCGACATTTGGCCCAAATCCACCCAAACTGGATCCATTTGCCTGTGATTCATGAGTACATTAAAAAGATAAACTTGTGACAGCCAATTAAACATTTGAAGGCTACTGAAAAATGAATTTTGTTCAGCGCCAGAAGATAATAGTTTAATCCAAATTTATTTAACGATTCCTACACAAAGAAAGTGGCGAACAGGTGCGTAACACATGAGAATATGCCGAACAGTTTGGGTCAAATCCTGAAGAAAGCTACCTTAGAGTCATACCTAAGGGCGGTTAGTGAAAGCAAGGAGAGCAGCAAGAGAGAGTTAGCATGGTCTTTTCCAAGCTAGGTGGAGTCTCAATCTTTTATCTATTCGTAGATCAGAAATTGTCTAAATGGTAATAGACAGAAGTCCTATCACATAAAATAGAACTTAGATTTATTATACTAGGTCATTTACAGTAATGGTAAAGAGGTAGATCTAACCATATCAAGATTATGATAGAGACCATATCAGAACATAGGAAATAAATCCCATGATCTTCATATTTAGTCCATGTTTGGTACACATTAAAATTTTCATTTTCATTCTTCTACTTTTTTTCAATCACACGTTCTTTAATAAAATAATATTTTCCATCACATCAATAACTTTTCCTTCTTTTTCAACCACATTTTTTTCATAAAACTAGTGATTGCACGTGCTTTGCACGTGTAGTGGGTGATGCAGTGTAATTAATAATTCTTAAATTGTACTATTTTCTTCATCTTTTTTTTTTTTTTTGAAAAAAAAATTGATTGATTGAATAAAAATTTTAATTATTATATTTATCAAAGTTTCTCATCTAATGCTTAAACTATTTTTTATTACTATTCATTGAAGTGTTAGTCTCTGTTAGTACTTAATTCATTTATATTATTTATTAAGCCCCCTATTTGGTACACATTAAAATTTTCATTTTCATTCTTCTACTCATTTTCAACCATACATTCTTTAATAAAATAATATTTTTCATCACATCAATAACTTTTCCTTTTTTTTTTTCAACTACATATTTTCCATCAATTTACTATTCCAAAACACATTCTTTCTAAATAACGTGACTCAAAAACACCTTTAGATGAACTACAATTATGTCAACCCTCTTCTACTTCTAGTCCATTCCACCAAATTTCAATCCGTATCACATCACTATATGTTATATTATTATGGAAACTGCATTTTGGTACATTTTAGTTATTAAGTCAAGTCACATTCTCTTGCTAAAACTAGCATTTGATATCCTCATCAAGGGCCAGGATTGATTCATGGCCCAAGAAGATTGTATCAATCTTTGCATAGGACAATGTACTACTACTGCCAGTACTAATTGCTGATACTCCACACCCCCACATATCTCACAGTACCTAACATCAATTTGATGGCAGACTTTAAGGACTCCAGTAATATCCCAGGTGAAAATGTCATAAAGGGCAGGATTGCAAGCTGTATATGGGGTTTCTTTTGTTTTAGAATTATGGCGCTTAAGGTTAAATTTCATGGAGTACATCTTTTTTGATGTTACGTGAAAATTCAAGAAGTGTTGGACGAGAAAGTGTGGCTTTTTTTTTTTTTTTTTAAATAAAATTGTCAAATCATGTTTTAACACGTAGAACGATGTCAAAAATAATGTAAAATAAGATGTACATGTAGCATGATTGTTTTAGCACTGAATGAACAACTTTGTTGACAATTATCCTTGCAAATTGTATGTTATAGAAATGAAATTACAATAGATCCAACACCAATCTCCTAAACTTAAATTAGCAAAACATACCACGCAAAGCAGTGCTATAATATCCGAAATAATCAAAGCATTAGCTGACCATTACAACATTTAAAGAACGGTATGGTGGAGAATGTGATTGAATTATTAATAATAGCAGCATTCAGTGTAATGAAAAAAATACTGCAGGAGTTTATGTAATTCTTGAAGAATTAACCTATCCTACAAGGGTGAAAAACAGCTGTATGTGTATTAAGAACATCAAGAACACAGTCTGGTCTGGGTAGACCGTGTCAATGTCAAACAGTCCATTTTAGGTTGGCATTTTGGCTTCTCCTTCACTAATCTTCACACTTTCCTACAATAAATTGAATGCCCCCAAAATACCCAACTAGGCACAGTAGCCCCCAACCCGTTTCTTCCTTTATTTTAAAACTTGCTTTGTTTAAACTTTTTAAACTTTAGCTAAACGTGTGAAAGTACCTGAATACGGACATAATTACTGCTCCGGTTCTGGCCGAAAGCCATAGAGACGGCATGGTCGACCAACTCGGCCGAGCTGTCGCCAGAAATCTTAGCCAGAGGTCGAGCCCAATCCTCTGCCTTCCATTTCTTGACTTGCTCAAACTCGAAACTGTGCTCCAACAGCTGGCCACCCGTGCCTATTGAGAGTACCAAGACGTCCTCGACTCCTCTAACGAATGGGAACTCCTGCTTGTTATGCAACACGTGCGTAATAGCTACCCCGGTCGGATTATTCATGGCCAGTCCCCCGTCAACCCCGATGCAACGGTTCAATCCGTCAACCGACTTCATGCAAACCGGGTCGAAAAGGCCAGGTTCAGCCGACGTAGCCAAGCACACCTCCCATATCTTAAAATTGTAGCTGTCCGTTTCTAAAGCGTCAACTCGGGAGAACAAAAACGGCGCCGTAGTGGAGAGGTCGTAGCAAGGAATCAAAACCGGTTTTAGCGTGTCCTTCAACGTTAAACTCCGTCCGGTTTTTTCATCCATAAACGCCTCCTTCATCGCCTTCTCTAGACCCGCCGTCGATGAACCGGTGGCGGAATTTCCTCCACCGCCGGTTTTTTTAAATACTCTCTTGAAGAAATTAGGCTTGGACTTGCATGAACGGTAGAATTTACTCCCTTCTGCTGCGAGAAACTTCCACGTGTCGTCAGCGTTAAAAATCGGCCGGTTCTGATCTTTAGTTGCAAAGAGCATCGCCGTGAAAATTCCTCCGACGCCGGTTCCAGCGGAGACGTCGAAATAATCCGATATTCTGGCTTCCGGATTCCCGGACTTATTCTTCAACGCCGTTTCCAAATACGACAGCGCTTTACCCGAAATTATGCTGCGCATTCCACCGCCGTCGATGCTCAGAATGCAGATTTTCCCTCTCTGATATTTCATCGCCTGAACATCGTCGCCGTCGTTCACAACGACATCGTTTTTCGGCTGCTCAATGATCGGTGAGATTTGCTTTGGAATCCAAAGCTTTTGATCATCGTAACCAAACAAAAACTTGCTTTCCAAAATCGAAAAAATCTCGTAGCTCAATTTATCTCTGTCAACACTGGGCTCTTGCATTTCTTCTATAAGATTGTTACAGTTAATTATATCCAAACAAGCCATTTCACAAGAATTCTCTATTCAAACTATCATCAATTAATGTATGCAAATCTCTCTATCTCTCCCTGTGTATACGTGTGCGTGTATGTGAGGCAATAAACTGGATGATGAGTCTTAAATGGAAGAACAAGTGGGCTTATATATTTTGGATTGTGCTGGCCAGGGCTACGAAAGATGGTCTCCCAAACAAAAGGCAAACGAAGTAAACCGGAGAATTTTGGTCCGGGTCGGTTGATAAACTAAAAAAATAAATAAAAATCTCGAAATGCGTAATTGATGTGATGGAAAAAATTGATGAGAATATATGTTTGAAAAAGAAGGAAAAGTCATTGATGTGATGGAAAATATTATTTTATTGAAAAATGTGTGGTTGAAAATTAGTAGAAGAATGAGAATAAAAATTTTAATGCGTACCAGGGGCTAAAAATGAAATACATTATCAAAACAAGAGGCTGAGTTGTTTTATGGGTTATTAGCCCAAAACATCCTTATAGTTTGACGTTCAATGTGCATTACGTCTATACGTTTCAATATTTTGCATTTTCACCTCTAATTTCATGTTTCATTGTGCAAATCGTCATTTTTCATTCATTTTTATTCATTTTCTCAATAAAAAAAACTATAAAATGACAAATATATATCCTCCTATTTAAATAAAAAAAAAAAAAGAATAAATTGCAACCATATTTCCAAATCTTTCAATAATATATATCCTCCTATTTAAATAAAACAAAAAAAAAAAAGAATAAATTGCAACCATATTTCCAAATCTTTCAATAAAATACAAATAAATCTCAAATAAATAATTAAAAAATCAAAAAATAAAATCATTCCCTTTCACTTCCACTATCAGTTTCACACGCCGAAAACACCACCCAACCACCACCTTAGCCATCGAAAACCACCACCACCACCATAAAGCCCTACATCTCGTTGTCACAACGCACCAACCTGCTCGCTCAAACCCGACCAACCTGACTGTAATTGGCAGCAAAAACTTCCAACTCAAAAACATTAAACCCGACGGTACCAGGACTTCCGATGAATTTCATGGTCGTGGCCTACCACCAACAAGTTCCCCTCATTAAGACAACCTAACCCATGGTCAAGCATGCTACAAAACAACCTCCAATCGATATGAAGTGCCACGAAGAACCAAATCTACCTCCTTCAATTCCCGTCTCCCAAAGCATTGGTGATCCAAATTGGTTTTAGTCGAACCTCCAATACCCCAACTGACAATAGGTAATGATCCCGTTGTTCCAATTATCCTCCCAATTGATTCAATTTTTTATATCAAAACAACCATCAAAACAACCACAAACCATGCGCATAGCGAAGAATATTTTCACAAAATTGATGGGTTTCGCGTTTTACAATCATCTCATTCACCTGGGGGAATTCAAATTGAGATACAAACATCCATGGATAAACTGCCAATGGCATCAATTACACAACCAATTATTCAATTTCAGATATGAGTTAATGCGTGTGGGTGCCAGACTTGACATTTGAATTCCAAGCTTGATGGTGGTGACTGATATGGCGATAGACTAAAAGTAAGGATTGTGTGGACTGTTTATTTGGTGTGGTTAGCGATTGGTCGGGGTTCGACAGGTGAATAGAATGGTGGGGTTGTACAATACCCACCAACTTCACATCTTTCACATAGTTGATTGATGGTCTCATGGCGGCAAAGGCGATGGTGATGTGGTGGTGGAAGAGAAAAGAGAAAAGAAAATGTTTTTTGTTTTTTAATTTTGATTTTTTAATTATTTATTTGGAATTTATTTGTATTTTATTGAAATTTTTGTGAGTATGATTACAATTTATTCTTTTTTTTATTTAAATATGAGGTTATATTTGTCACATTACAATTTTTATTGAAAAAATAAATGAAAATGGATGAAGATAACTATTTTCACAGTGAAACATGGAAATATGAATGAAAATGCAAAAAACAATCGAAACGTAGGGACATTTTACAAACTAAATGCCAGATTTAGGGACGTGTTGTGCTAATAACCCATTGTTTTATTAAAAGAATGTTTTAAAAAAGATTAATAGTAGAAAATTTCCTTAGAAACGTTTCTATTTGCGATATACACTAATATCTATTGAAAATCGCAGAAAACCCATATTTAAACATTTTGTGCGAAAAAACCCTCTAACATCATATTTTTCATTAAAAACAGTAAAAATGTCAAAATTAAAAAGTAATAATTGCAATTTTAGTATCCAAAAATTTTATTCTTGTACAAATTATACTCAAATTTATTTTATGTACCACCCACAATCTCAAACCTTTAAAACTTTTATTTCTACCACACCCCACTTCATCTTTTTCTCCAAAACTTTATTATTTTATTTAATCCCTTCCAAAATCTTCTTAAATCCCTCACCCAAATTTATCATCTCTCGTTCTCATTAACAATGAAAAATCATAATCAATACACGCATATACAGAATTTAATAGAGATAATATTCGTATGCACTCAAATAAGTACAATTTAACTATTTTAAATTGAAATTAAAATAATTTAGAATACATACACATCAGATGAACGCATATTTGAAAGTGGTGAGAGAGAAGTAATACTGACTGTCACCCCATTAATTTCAAGATTAAACTTTAACTAAACTCCTATAGAATAAATTAAAAAGAAAGGCAAAAAAATATATACTTTATAACTATTTCTATGTTGAGTGTACATACAAGTAGAAAAAATAAAAACATTCAGGCTAAATAATATCTCCATAAGAAACTTCAAATTGGTAGTTAAAAATACTTTTCTTAGCTCCTAAATCCCTCACCCAAAGATCTTTATTTGGAATGAGAAGAAGAAAGGGTGAATTTGGGGTGAGGATTTATGAGGAATTTGAAAGGGATTAAATAAAATGAAAAATTTTTGGAGAAGAAGATGAAGTGGGGTAGGGTGGAAAATAAAATTTTAAAGGTTTCGATTGTAGGTGGTTCATAAAAAAAATTTGGGTATAATTTGTAACAAAAAAAAAGTTTGGATACTAAAATTGCAATTATTACTTTTTAATTTTGATATTTTTACTGTTTTAATGACAAATTTGATGGCATTCTAGAGGGTTTTCTAGTATTAATCCTTTGGAAAATGTTTGTAAACAATTTAAATTATTAAATAGAAAGTAATTAAACAATTTATGATAAATTATAAATAGAAAACGAATGATAAATGAGTGGAACTCATTAAAATACATAAATAAAAATTAACTTGAGTTCAAGTCAAATATGTATCGAGCACTATTTTGTATGACTTCTGAAAAGTTGAAAGGAGTTTTTAAGATTTAAAAGTTACTTTTAGTTCTGTTTGACTACTTTTATGAAATGTACTTTCGGTAATTAGAATAACTTTTAGAGGAAATTAGTTCAATACGACTTTCTTTATAAGTACTTTCGAAATAGAAAATGCTTTTAAAAATTAATTTTTAAATAAAAATTAAGACGACTTCATTTAAAAACTCTTTTTACGAAAAGTAAAAACAAAAGTCATATCGAATGAGTCATAAGAATTGTCAAAATAGAAAAATAGGTTGCATGAACAAAGAGGAACTTCATCATATAAACATAAATGTAAATTATGTAATTCTCGTTGTTTCACTATTGTGTATATATTCTCTGTTTTATGAAAATTAAAAGCAAAATTTAGTGAGTTTTGAATAAAAGATGATGAAATGTGTTATTGAAAAATTATGAATCACATGAGCAGGGGCAGACTGAGAGCATTTGTGTTGTGGGTATATTTTGAAATAGTAGATTGATGAAGAATGTGTAGTTGAAAAATAAAGAAAAGTTATTGATGTGATGAAAAATATTATTTTATTGAAGAATAGTTATGTTTACCCACAAAAATTTCCTATTTGCACTCTACATTCTATAAAACATTAATATACATACATGTATGGTTTGACGTGATTTTTGAAAAGTTAACTACTATTTCTGACACTAAAAAAATAATTTTAAACATGTTCGGATAAATTTTTTGAAAGTACTTCGTTTGGCTAGAAGAATTTTTAGTCATTTTCTCATAAGCTCTTCTACAAAAAAAAGAGAAGCAGAAGTAAGAGTGTCTGCCTAAAGGATCATAGTAATGTTTCTTTTTGTGAGTGGACAACAAGTAGATTGTCAAAAAGTGGATAGTGCCAGGTATAAAGCAAGGAAAAAGGGAATTTTTTTTTTTTTTAACAATATGCCTATGATGAAGTTATGGCGACAGGATTTCGTCCCACTCAAAAAGTTTTAAATACACATAAACACAAAAAAAAAAAATAAATAAATAAATAAAAAATAAGGTAAATCTTAATATAATCAAAAGCACTTTTATAGGACACAGGTCTTTAAATATGCGTGGTCACGCAGGGGCGGACCGAGAGCATTTGTGTTGTGGGATCATTTTGGAGTAAAACAACGAGAATTCAAAAAAAAAAATGTTAGTTAAAAAAAATAAAAACTCAAAAAATAATAATTTGTGGAGTCCCTTGACCTTACATGACTCCATGTGGGTCCGCCCTGCACATGAGAGAGATATGATATTAAAACTAATTATTAAATTAATCTATCACATATGGACATTATAAATTTATACAAATGATTATTAAAACAAAATTCAAATAGTAGTTGGAACTAATTAGATTCGATTTTAATCCGATTAAAAAAGTCCAGACGGGGTTTGGCGGGAGGCATGGGGGCATGTATGTTCGCGCCAAACGTCCAACAAAATCAGATTTTGTTTGATAGTAAATTTTTTTTTACCATCGAGTTAAAATTGATTTAACTGTATATATTGCATGATGACGTTGTCTTATCAGGTCCGTTGACTGATTAGGGAATTTTTCCACTCCGTGATGTGTGGGGTGTAATTAGGTATGACGCGTGGGCTCCACTAATGCGCAATCGTCGGCTACAATATGGTGACGCACTAATTACCTGTTTATGTTTGGCTCATTCTATCTAACTTTTTTTCTTGAGACCTAGTTTGACAATTATTATTTTCAATTTTTTTTTTCAGATACTTATTTTCAATCACATTTACCTAATAAAATATTTTACATGTAAATCTAAAATTTTATCTACTTTTCAATCACATATTTTCCTAAAAATCATTATTCAAAACTTCATTTTTCTTAAGTAATGGTTGTTAAACAGGGGATTAGTCACTCAACTATATAAAATTATCTAGTTGATCAATAATCAATGAGCAATGATATTTAGCACCAATGATGTCAATCATCAATTTAAGTAGAAATTGCATAACACATAACATCAAATTATAGATTCATTTATGTCCCTATTTGATGGTATATTGAGAAAATGTAGTATTTAAAAGCAATTTTTTGAAGAACGTGTGGCTAAAAAATATTAAAAAGTTTTAGATTTAAATGAAAAATATTTAATTGTTTAAATACGTGAATAAAAATAAGTATAGAGAGAGAGATAGACGAGATGGAACAGAAACGAATATTCTAACAGAAAATTGTGTGTGCAACTACTTATAAGATAAAAAATTGAGAGAAAGGTTGAGGTGGTGGGAGGAGGCGACAGCGATCGTGGTGGTGGGAGGAGGCGATGGTCGTGGTGGTGCCGGCAGCGTGCTGGTGGTTGTGTCCAGTTTTGGTTTTGGGTTGGGTGGGGGTGATGGTGAGGTGATGTGAGGTGGGGTGGCTGAAGAAGATAATAGAGTTTTTTGATCTAATTATTTTATTTTAGTTCTTTTATATATGAGAAAATGGAAGGTTACCATTTTACCCTTTTAAAATTTGATCAAATCTATTATTATTAGTCAACTAACAGTCAACTGAACGGAAACCGTCCATTTGGACTGTAGGTACGAGTTTTTTAAGATTTGGTACCGTTGCTGCAATTTTCCCTTATATATATTATTGAATATTCGAGTTTAATTTTTAATGTCAGTTTTTTAAAATTGTCTTTGTAGTTTAATTATTATTTTCATCTTTAACTGATGCGATTTAACTCTGATTGAAATATTATTTAAAAAATTATTAATATATTAAATTTCAGTTGCAGTCATTGAACTTCAAGCAAAACTTTAATTTGGTCACTATACTTTAATTGTCGCATTAGATCACTAAACTTCAATATTAGTTTTAAATTTCAGTACTTCATCACCCATCATCTATCAAATTGATAAAATTACTTGATGGACAGGTTTTTTTTTCCCTTAATGGACAGTTATACAATGGCAAATCTTTCACATAATCGCTACATGACACGTCAACTTACCATTACAATGGATCATAGAAGTGTTAAAATAAAAAAAAATATACTTTTAATCCGATTAATAAAAGACATTAAATTCCTCGTTTTACCATATTTATTTCAGTGTGCCATGTCGCCATTATGTGAAAGAAAAAGTGGCAATGTGACTAATTGTCTATTTGACACTCATTAATTTATTTTATGATTTGTTATATGATCATTTTAACCATACATTCAAACAATAAAATATTCTACACGTATATACAAAAAATTTCTTATTTTTTAACAATACTTTCTTCTAAATTATTATTTAAAACTCCATTTTTCTATAATAATTATTGTTAAAACAGGTTCAGAGTTCAATCAATTTGAGGTATGACAGGTGGCGGAATTTAACGGATTGTAAAAATTAAAATTAAACTAAAATTTAGTGGCTCAATTACAATTTTACTAATTATTAAAAATAATGTCTTTGATGTGGAAACATGTTATCACGTATGGATGTGCCGTTTGGCAGTTATGTTTAGATAATTGGGATAGTTTAGAGGAAAAACGAGTGGTGGAGATGACCGAAAAACGTGGGACAGCGTCACGTCATTTGTTGCCGTCTAAGGTACATGGTCAAATACAACGGTTATGTGATGTTAATAACGTGTTAATTGCTGACATTTCTAACTGAATCTGTAATTAAACTACAGATTAAATGTGTATTAGTACAATGTTGGATGATAACATTGTTGACAATGTATGATGTGGTAAAAAATATTGTTTGAAAAATAAGTTGTTCAAATTGTCCAATGACAACATGCCACGTGACATACAAAGTTGTCATCAAGCCCCCAGGGCACATCTCCAAGTGATAAAAGGGAAATGTGAAAAAGTTACAGCTTTGTTTAAAGCTGCCGCGTCAAAGGTTCGAATCCTAAAATATGGATTTGGCCTTTGGGTAAGTGCAAGTGTACAAGCAACCTTCCATTCTGTACCATTGGAGGCATAACCTGCGATTTACCTCATTCACCAAAGCTCAGGACATGGCAGATGGGGGTCCTCAAGGTTGTGGTTCAACTTTTTTACAAAGTTGTCATCAAACATTGTACACAAAACATGATTGATTAAGGATTAAACAACTAAAATTCTTTGTTTTCTTTCCAATTCGTTATGCTTTTATTAAGACTCGATTAAACAATCTCAAGAATTGTTCAGATAATTTAATTCGTTCTCAAATAGAAAAATTTAATCCAAGCTGTCAACTCTGGTTGGTAACATTTCATAGTTCATGGCTTGTTAGGCTTCCTACTCACAATGAATTCCTTGCAATAATAAGAGTTGACCACAAAGTTAAGTTATATCTTAATCGAGTTGATTCAGCATCACTCTAAAGGTAATGGTTAATGTCGATTAATAAAGTAATAGCCGATAGTTATGATTTACTTACGTAATACTGATACTCAATAAGCCCACAATGAAAATTTCTGGTGTGAATAATTAATTGAGGTTTAATGTGGCCGGCGCAACGTTGAGCTGACATAGAGAAGTGCATGCCGCTAGTCATTTGACCAACTTCTAAGCCCCACCTGAAGTCGACCGAGTAGCTATGCCATTTATTTCAACGACTCAATCCCTTACTGTCATAGTGTTAGGAGACACCATTTCCTATATTTTCTTCACATTCTTAAAAATGGAGAAGTATGCTCGTTGCTCCATACAGCTATCGTGCCACGCCAACAAAATAGAGGTCTATAAACTACAAGTTGGGTGCCTCAAGTATTTGTTAGGGACAACACTATATATTTCTTCCAACTTTTATATTTCATACTTCTCAACAAGAAAGCACTAACTTGATTTTCTGACAAGAAGAAAGATAACCTTGTTTTAGGTACCAAAGAATTCTTAGAATTCTTAATTTATTTGATGTAGATTTTGTGAAAAATGTATAATTAAAAAGTAGAAAAATTTATCGGTCAATTGGGAATGTGTGGTTTATAATTCATGGAATGACCATAATTGGTCTCTCTTTCACACATTCAGAATCTCCTAACCCTAAAAAACATAAGCTACAATATCTCACATTCAAAATCTCAAACCCTCCATTAAAAAAAAAATAATAAAAAAAAAAAATTCTCAAACCCATGTGATCACTCTTCTAACGCTGCCATGCTCCACCCATTCTTTCGCGCTGCACCAATCACCACCATGTCAGGCTAGTTTCCATCTACCACCAGGTCAGTCTCCACTCATCTATCAATTGCTTGTTCCACTGTCCAATGACTAAGGCTTATGCTTCGTTGGATGTGTAGTGCAATGGCATTGGAGGTGTTTATTATTTTTATGTATTTTATTGTCCATGGCGATTTTTGGGCAAAAAAAGGTTCAATCCAATCATATTGAAAATAACCCTCAAATGGTGTTGATGGCGGATTTTGGTGTAGGGACAGCTTTCGATTTTGAATTTTGGAATGGGTAGTGTAAAATCTCAGTTTACATAAATCTATTATTCGAAATGCTGGAAAGATAAGGAAATTTTGGTATAAGAATATTATTTGTGTTTCATTCTCTTCTCTCCAACGCAATTTTCTTTTTCTTTTTTTATTTTTTTTTATTTTTTGGGTTTGATATGTTCTTGGGACTCGGGGTGTGTGATATTTGTTAATGTCATTTGGATTTTAATTTTATATTTACGCTAATCAAGTTTGTCAAACCCGATGCTTTATGTTTTGGAACACCAAATTGAATGGCAAATGTAAATGTCAATCTCAATACTTATGGAATCATCTGTTGAAATGACAGTCATTCTTAGTAATTCTCGACAAATTCGTTATGGAATCATTTGTCGATATGATCAAGTTAGGTTGACCTGAACATCCTTTGTGTGTTTTGAAATAAAACATATGAAATATCATTGTTTAACCTTTTTATTTTCTTTATGTTCCTTGTTCTCACAAACGAATTTTGAGAGCGAGGAATGTGTGTTAATTGTCTAGAATTCAGATTTGTAAATATTCTTGACCATTTCTTGATTATATGATTTGACTCTTATTTATGTTTTTTGTGTTGCTTAACTTAATAATTTACAATCCACACAAATACTCTATATCAGTGGATAGCTAGTCAAGTTCAACCTCAAATCTCTTTTACAAAAGCCTCTTTAATGGTATAAGATATTAGCTTTTCTACTTCACATGCTAAGCTAACTATTATTTTGTTGTTTACAAGATTTGGCATTTGATTTGTCTCTATCAATATTGTTGTGAGAAATCATTTAAAACTTTTGAAAACATCTTGCACATCAAATTGTAAGCTATATGTATGCAACACGTTTTTTTTTAATCATTGCCTTTTTTTCACTTCCTTATCAAAAGTTAATTGCTTTAATGTCAAGAAGGTTATGTGCATGTGTGTTCATTTATCTCTCTCATTATAGAAGCTGAGAAATTGGACTTTTTTTGTTTCTTTACTAAGGGAAAATATGCACTTTTAATTACCAATACTTTGTCCATAACACAAACAAAAATAACTATCTTTTTAAGCGAATTGTTTAATTTTTCAAAATGAAAGTCTCGACAGTTATGAATTCTTGACGGATGACTAATTCTTGACATATCATTTATATGATTCATCCAATGAGATGAACTGTTGTTCTTGACAATTAGTTTCAATTATTCTCTACAGATGACTAAGTCTCGACAGATCAACTGAGTTATCTATCTATATGAACTGTTGTTCTCGACAGTTAAAGTCAGTATTTCTCGACATATCAGTTTTATAGTCATTTGTCGACATATCCAACTTTGGTTCATCTGAACGTTATATGTGTGTTTTGCATTAATGACCTTTTTTGCTTTCTTGTTGTACCGTATTCTTGCTGTTGAATTTTTAATCTCTAGTTCCCGAAAATGCGCTTGCCCGCCCACATTTCTCAAAGGAGTAATTTCAAGTTCATGAAAATCGTATTGAGGAATTTTGATGATCGATTGGTTGAGTTACTTGATATACAATTCTCAGTCCAATTGATCCAACAACTAGTATTTAGATCGATTAGAATTGATAAGACAAATGAGTTGTGGTTGAATGTACAATGGCACCTGACAAGATTCAGACTGCAAGAGTATGCAGTCGTGACGAGATTAAAATGTGTTCTCTCCCTGGAAGGTGATGAGTTTACTAAAGTCATGGTAAAAAGGAGACTAAATGACAAATACTTCAAATCTATGGACAAGATTTCATGTGCCCAACTAAAAAAGGCTTTTCTTAGATCGTCAACGCCCATAGCTGATCGATACAAGCTCGGCCTTGCTTTAATTGTCGAAAGAATATTCAATGCTTCGGATAATAATGTAGGTATCTATATCAACAAATAGTGTGGGGAAGTTTGTTAATACTACGTTAAACACGATTTGACGGTTGTGTATTAATTGATCATAGTTGCTTCCCTCCAAGAATTTGATATGCTATGTTTGTTGGATATAGATTGAATGTTGCTATCTTTGTGATATAGGAACTTATCATTTGATCATTCCTCGTTTTCTCTGCCGTTTCTTTACATTGTAGACATTGAGGCTTGCTCTTATTTTTGTATTTATTATAATGCTGGTTTTATACATGAAAATTATAAAGAAAGATTGACTAACCCCGAAAATAAGTGAAGACCCGGAAAAATAAGTGAAGAATGCTTCTTCCATCATCTATTTAGAAATCAATTAAGTGAAAACTCTTTTGCAATGATGTAGCTTTTGAGAATAATTGGCCATTGCTTTTATTGCATGAATTTTATTTCTTTTAGAGGACTGGTTTATCTGCCTTTGACATATTTGTTGGTTTGTTCAATTAGCACAGGACAAAATTGGATTCATTAATTGAATTCTAATTATGAGAAGTTTAACTAAAATACATAGGGACGATTGCTCTTGTTGTTCTAACATATGTAACCTTTATTTCTACATCTCGTACCCATCTCATAAGTAAGATAAATAATATTAATAAAACTACAAAAGGAAACTATATGATAAAATGGTACTCATGATTTAAGATTCACATTTTCCATAAATTATGGACAAAGTTGAGGGGATAAAGGTACACATAGACCTTAAACCATCACACCAATTGTCACTTAAGCAATAACCTAAGTTGTGATTTGGTGGTTGTGTACTAAATGACCATAGTTGCTTCCCTCCAAGAATTTGATTATAAATAGTATGGCATGACTTTCTTCTCATTTACAATATTAGCAGCCTCTGTACCATGTAATGCAGTAATTGGTTATCCAAGTTCTTATCTAATGGTGCATCCCCAATATCAAAAATTAATGTTTTGGGTGCATTATTGTTTGAGACACTTTACATTTGATCGACCTCATCATGTTGTACGTTTCAATGAACTTCCACCACGACGAAAGAAGGATTTTGAAAATTTGTATATCTCCCCATATCAACAATTGGAGGCTTGGTTTTCAAAATGGTAACGCATATAGCAGTTTCCTTATGAACTGATATGTACCAATTTAAGTCTTCATCTTCGCGTACTTCGGTCGAAGGTATATTCATGTTCAGGATTTTGAACTTCAATTCAATTTGAGCGCGAGGCTCAAAAATACAATGTTTGTCCTTCAATTGTAAGACGAGTCCAACTACAATGATACTTGTTAGAACTACGATTGAAGTCGTTTTGTTCCTTCTCCACTTCCATTCGTCATCTACATGAATAAACTTTCCCCGTGCGACACGATGAATCTCAAATAATTACTCATACTTGAAAAGTTGAGATTGCAATGATAAGAATTCTACACAATCAATATGTCGACATTTAATAGCATGAAAGTGGGACGTTCAAATATTTAAATCCATAGAAGAACAAATATGTGAAACCAACAGTTAAAATGTCTATCCAGGTGTTTTCAAATGTCGATTACAACAATTGAACTATCGAAATTGACGGGAAGCATGTAATATGTGTGTGATTGGAACGAGTTCTTCATAACATTAAGTGTGGTCATCAATATTTGTACTACCGAATGATAAAAAACGTCTTCTCAAATAATTTGCATAGTGAATAATTAAAAAGAGACAATCCTTCAAAACATTTATTGGGTTTGATTGGAAGAGATAATTCAAAATACTAATGGTGATCATCAATTTTCAACTACAACACGACAAGATCTTCCGAAATAAATAACTCAATATTTCATTAAATATGGAATCATTCATAACATTTTGTAGATGATATTGATATCTTTATTTCAAAAGATTTGAAAAATCAAACAATTCGAAAATTTCAAATAAATTTGACCATATTGTATTTAACATTTTAAAAGTAGTAAGTTATAAGATAAAAATATAAATAATCTAACATGCTAACATCTCAAAATGGAAGATGAATCCAATAGTAATTTATTCTTGATGAATGAATTAAGAAAATGGTAAGAAAGTGGTTTGTTAATCGTAGAAGTAATCGGTTTATGCTCACTTCTCAAAATCTTCTCTCTTTATTTTTAATTAAAAAATTCATATTACCCAATATATTATACATATATCTAGGGGTGGGCAAAATCCAAACCAACCCGCCTAAACCGTTCGAACCGACCCAAACTGACCGGTTTGAGTCGTTTTTTTATATTAATTTTATAGTTGGGCCGGGTTTTGGGCGAAGAAGACGGGACGGGTTACAGGTTAATCCAAGAAAATCGATTTAACCCGACCCATTGATAAGACCTCCACTAATGCAAAGAAAAAAAGTAGTATTTTTCTTGTCCCATTTAAAATTTGTTTGACAGGGCCAAAAGAAATAAAGTTGATTTCTTGGCTTCCACTCTAGCTGCCCAAAGATTGTATAAATACAATCTCATATACAGTAGACCTATCACATTGAACACTTCATTTTCAAGCTATATTTCTGCATATTTATCGAATTTCGCCCCACTACTTTTCTTAAGTTATGGGGAACTTCCATTTTCGTTTCGTTTTTTGAGACATCCTTTCATGTCCTACTAGTTTGAATACGAGTCAATTCTCGTTGGACTGTGTAAAGTATTCGATTTTTTTTATATCTATGATTATTCCAAGTTTATAATTTAACTTGTGGTTATGCTATTAAAAATTTGTTGTAGTGGATTTTTGATTAATCTTTTTGATTTGAAAACAAATGCAGTTTTAATTACAAGTACAAGATGCCTCTATTNGATTATTCCAAGTTTATAATTTAACTTGTGGTTATGCTATTAAAAATTTGTTGTAGTGGATTTTTGATTTGAAAACAAATGCAGTTTTAATTACAAGTACAAGATGCCTCTATCTTCTTTCTTTAGCATTTTTTATTTATGCAATTTATGTGATTGATAGGTTTTTATTGTCGGAATATACTTTTATAATTTTTAATATCCAAACCGATCAATCCAATCCAACCCCGACTAAAACTTGATTGGGTTGGGTTGAGTTGAGTTGGAACACAAAAATGGGTTGGGTTAGTTTGATTTTTTTTTTATCAAACCAACCATATTGGGTTGGGTAAAAAATCGACACAATCCAACCCACGCCCACCCCTACATATATCCAACTTTTATAGTATTAAATCATTACATTATAGCATTAATGAGCATTAAATGCTCCCAAAAAGGTATCACTAAGGGTAATTTGGACATTTCATACGCAATTGACATTTTTTTGCACCATTTGTAAAAGTGACAAATTTTGGTATATTTTTAAATTTAGTGAAATCCATAAAAAATCCCCATATAACTAATTGTTTCACATTTCTCAAAATTTGATATGTGACCTATACATTGTGAAACTGTGCCAAAGACGAGCTGAGAGTCAAATGAAATTGCTCAAAGTTTATGGTAGTTGCCTCTTTTGGTAGAAAGTGGATTTTAGCTGTAGAATGTGTTTTTGAAGTCCTTTAAGATGCTTGGACTAAGGTGTCTGCAGATTCATAATACCGTATTACTGTAATTTTTGATCCACAAGAATGAAATTGCCATGAACCCAATAAACATTGTGTTCGTTCAGATCTATGCTTTCTTTGTTCCACTATTTTCTGAATGTGTATTTGTGAGGTGTTTCTTTAGATCAATGATTGATAATATTTTTTTTTTGTGTTGATGTAACAAATTTGGCATTTTCGTTATGTGGAAAAGTTAAAAAAAAAATAAAAAAATGTTTGCTCTCAAGATTTTACAATCCCAAACTTTTGTTTACTAATAGACGACAAAGGTTTAGGCATATTTTCATAAACAAAAAACATAGGATTTCTATATTTATTTGGGTATAAATAAATTTTTTTCTGGGAAAGTTAACTACTACATCCCGGAATATATTTATAAAAAACCAAGACATCCAGGTTCTGTAGCATGTTCTGGCCAATAGTTTTGGTAGGTTTTAGGTAGGAATCCTAATAAGCAGAAGAATAGAGGGCAGAGAGTAGGATTCTAGAGAGAGACAAGGAAATTGAATGGATTTCTCTAAACGTAACCGTCGGTTTACCCGTTGGTTTACACTCCCTTCACATGAGGAGAGGGGCCCACGCCCAAATAAAATAATGTGCCCCCCAGTGTGAGGGGGGTAGTGGGCCCGTGTAAATGCCCGTGTACACGTAGTACGGCTCAAACTGAATAGGCAAGAGATAAAGGAAAAAAAGATGATAAATGAATTAGTGTGTATTTATGTGAGAGATGAAGTAGTGAACTTTGGACTATGCACTTTTCACTGTTAATACATCAATAGAAATTGTTAATGCACAAAACGTATATTTATCAACTTGAATTCACTGCATGAGCTGTCTTCACCCCTCATTACAGAAACGCTATTTGTATTTCTTAATATTAATGACGACTCATTTTATTGTAGTTGTCGATTGTAGTTATGGTGTATCTTCGAGACCTAGATTTAGTACAACAGAACGTGGAGTCGATGGTCTGTATGTCTATGAACATGATTGACTTAGAACTGATGAAGTTGTACAAAATAATGAGCGTACTACAAATTAATTTGCGGAACATTCTGACTAAATCCCATGTGCTCGTGCAGTCGACTATTTGTGAATATTGTGGTTGCAAAAAATTTCATTGAGAAAGTAAGGGGTTTTATTGTTCAGATGGCAAAGTTAAATTGCATATACATGGTGTATCTAATGAATTATATGAATTATTTACTTCAAGTTCACCCGAAGCATTGAATTTCAAAAAAGTCGCAAGAACTTATAACAATCATTTTGCATTCACATCATTTCGAGTTAAGATGCAAGAGAAATATAGTGTATCTTACATTTAGGATTCAAGTACAAGTCTATCAATATATAAACCTGTGTATCTAATGAATTATATGAATTATTTACTTCAAGTTCACCCGAAGCATTGAATTTCAAAAAAGTCGCAAGAACTTATAACAATCATTTTGCATTCACATCATTTTTGGTATCAAGTATGACAAAGATTTGTGTAAGATGAACAATGCATCTATTCATATAGGGTTCAAAGAAAAATTTTCCATTATATAAATCAACTTTTACCATCTAACCCAACTTATTTACAATTATACTTTTATGATAATGAAAGTGAACTACAAAATCGATTGAACATTTTAGATAAATTTTGTGAATCAACTTTACGAATTTTGATTGATATCCTAAGGATTAATCCTTACTCTAGATTCTTTCGTTCATTGAACAATAATGATAGTTTACATACATGTCAAATAAAAATAAGATGTGATCCTGGTTTAGACCAAAGACTCTACAACACACCAACAACTTCACAAGTAGCTGTAGTTTGGGTTGATGAGGATCCATCCGCAAACAATAAAATTTGTGATATATTGATATATGGCCATTCAGACATTTCACATAGAGTGCATTATTATTTTGGTTTTTATGATCCTCTTCAATACCCATTGCTCCTTCCTTATGGAGAGTCTGAATGGCATGAAGGTATTGAAAGATTGAGTAAAGAAACACTTCATCATTCTTCTGTACAAGAGAACCTTTTAAATATTAATAGCATAAATTCTGTAAGTGAATTTATTGAAAGAGACTCAAGGTTAATAACGTGAAAAATATTTTTTTCATTTCTTTTTTCTTCTCGAATTTATTTTGTTTGAATTTTTTTTCTTATCTTGTAGTTATGAAGAACGAAAAGAAAAGGTCACACGCGTCTTGTCATGAGTATTATTGCTACAAATTTAAAGTTCGTAACTCAAGTAATTGTATTTTGCTCCATGCTGGTAGGCTCTTACAACAATATGTTGTTGATATGTATGTGTAAATTGAAACCGCAAGATTGGATTACTTTCGTAATAACCAAAAACAAATACGGGCTGAACTTTATCAATGCATTATGTTGTTGATATGTATGTGAAAACTGAAATTGCCAAATTAGATTACTTTCGTAATAATAAAAAACAAATATGGGCATAACTTTATCAAAGGAATTGTTGATAGTGTTGAAATAGGTGAAAGTAGAAGTTATAAGACCGGTCGAAGAATTTCTTTACCATCGTCACTCACCGGTAGACCTAGGGATAATAAAAAAAAGATACATGGATAAAATGGCGTTGGTTCAAAGACATGGTAAACTTGATATGTTTTTAACAATAACTTGTAACCCTAATTGGCAAGAAATAAATCAAGAACTAAGGCACAATGATGAAATGCAAAATAGACCTGATTTACTTGCATGGATATTTAGAGTTAAATTGGAGCTAAAAAAATGATTTATTTGAAAGACAAATTTCGGGACCCATTGCTGCGTACATATATGTAATCTAATTCCAAAGAAAGGTCTTCCACATTCTCATTTTTTTGTTAATTTTAAAATCTGGATCAAAAGTTACTTCAGTTGATTTGATTGATAGAATTGTTTGTTCTGAAATTCCAAACAAAAATATTATCCCTATTTATATCCTATTGTTGTAAAACACATGTTGCATGGTCATTGTGGAGCATTAAATCCGAATAATGTTTGTATGGAAAATAATAAAATATGCAAAAATAAGTATCCAAGAGATTGTGCAATGACAACTTCACTTGGCGACAATTCATATCCATGATATACATGTCACAATGATGGTCAAAAGGTTAAGGTCAGAGGACATATATTAGATAATATATGGGTTGTACCTTACAATCCTTATCTAATAGCTAAATATGATTGACATATCAATGTAGAAATATGTTCAACTATTAAAGCTGTCAAATATTTATATAAATATGTTTGTAAATGACATGATCGAATAACTTTTTCCATAAATGGCAATGAGCAAGATGTTGATACTAATGAAATTTCAAGATATCAAACTGTTAGGTGGATTTCTCCACTTGAAGTGACGTGGAGGATTTATGGATTTGTGTTGTCAAAAATGTCTCCATCAGTTGTTTCACTACAATTGCATCCCAAAGACCATCAACTTATTACATATAAAGACTTTGATAATTTGCAGGCTGTTATTAGTAGGGATTATACACGAAGGAAAATGTTAATTGAATTCTTTCGTACCAATATTACAAATGAAAAAGCCCAAAAAAATTTGTATAGAGATTTCCGTTCTTATTTTATGTAGGATGGAAACGAACGGATTTGGACTCCTAGAAAGCAAAAGAATGTAATTGGTAGAATAGTTACAGCTAATCTATATGAAGGTGAAAGATATTACTTATGTATTTTGTTAAATCACATCAAGGGATCAACTTCTTTTGAACATCTAAAAGTCATAAATGGTGTATTGGCATCTACCTTTCGTGAAGCAGCTTTGCATGGTTTACTAAGTGGAAATAATAATTGTGAATGTTTAGTAGAGTGATTGTCTACCAAATGCCCATTTCATTGCGTAGGTTATTTGCTACCATATTGACCTTTTGTAGTCCTAACAATCCACGTTCACTATGGGATAAGTTTAAAAATTATATGTTAGAAGATTTCATACAACATGATATGTCATTTAGTGCTACTCAAATAAAAGCATTACAGTGTATAAATTCTATATTAGAATCATTGAGCAAAAATATAAACAATTACCAATTGGTATCGTTTAATCTAATCATGGGCAGAGATGAAACATTGGCTACAATGATTTTTGAATAGATGAGAAATGGTGGTAATCAAAATGACAAGTGATACAAGCGTTTTGAATAAAGAGAAAAAGCATGCTTATAATACAAATTTACACTGAGTTTTAAGTAATCAAAGTGACATGTTTTTTGTCGATGGGCCTGGTGGGACGGGTAAAACATATTTGTACAAGGCTTTATTGGCAACTGTAAGGTCAAGAATTCTCATTGCTTTAGCTACAACTTCTTCTGGAGTAGCCGCGTCCTTATTACCAGGTGGTAAGATTGAACATTTAAGGTTTAAAATTCCTCTAGAAATAATTGATGATGTTACTTGTTCAATTAGTAAACAGTCTACATTAGAAGGCCTTTTTAGAATGGTTAAACTAATCATTTGGGATGAGGTACCAGTAAACTGTTACACTGTGGAGGCTTTGGATAAAATGTTTAGAGATGTAAACGAAAGAGATGTACCATTTGATGGAAAATTAATCATATTAGGAGGAGATTTTTGTCAGGTTTTATCAATTTTTCAAAGAGGAAAAAAGTTTGGTTTTTTCGTACTTGTGGCCTTCTTTTACCCATTTACCATTGGTTCAAAATATGAGAGCTCATTTGGATCCATTATTCTATAAATATTTACTTAGTATCGGAAATGGTACAGAGAAAGATGCTCAAGTCAGATGATTAAACTTCCATCTGATATAGCAATATGTTTTGAGGATGAATTTAAATCTCTGAAACATTTGATTAACTTAGTTTTTTCAAAATATAAAAAATTACGTAGAAAAATTAGATACGATGATTAATAGAGTATTTTGGTACCGAAAAATGAATATGTTGATCAAATAAACAATAGTTTACTAAAAGAAATTCCCCGGGTATATATTTACATAATACAACTTTGATGAAGCCATTGAAAAACCCTAACAAAGTATCTAATAAGATTTTCTAAATACGCTAAATCTAAATGGTATTCCACCATATGAACTCATATTAAAACTGAATTGTCTTGTTATGTTACTTTGAAATATTAATCTATCTGAAGGTTTATGCAATGGAAGAAGACTTGCTTGTTGAAGATTTGAAAGAAATGTCATTGATGCAGAAATTGCTATTGGAGAATACCGTGGAAATCAATTGTTTTTATTTAGAATTCCGTTTATACCACTTAAAAGTGAGAAAACTTCAATTCCCAATCCGTCCATGTTTTGCAATGACAATAAACAAATCTCAAGGTCAAGCTTTAGACTTTGTTGGACTTTATCTTTTGGAACTTGTATTTCTCCCATGGACAGCTGTACGTTGTTTTGTCAAGAGCCAAAACAAGTAAATCTATTAAGGTTTTGATAAAGCCACTATACAAACCTACAACTCATAGTACATGCATAAAAAATATCGTTTACCAAGAAATTCTTGCTTTGATACGATCTTCATAGCCTTTTCTAAGTGCATATTCAAAATAGTGTAAAATTTATGTTTTATAGAAATCATTGTTTCTTGTCGATTTTCTAACACTTCTGTTTTTGTGTTGTAATTTTTCAAATTCCTGTTTTGTGCTGTCAATCGCATTTATCAAATTAAATGGTGAGATATTTCTACATATGTGTCTTTTTTTGGATTTTTGGATTTTTGTACTTCTGCTGGTTTCTATTATGGTTTCGTATCTATATCCATTCTCCCACCTTGTTAAATATTCTTTGCCTCTTTACAACCTTCTGAAAGCAAAGATGCATAACAAATTTAATTATTTCACTTTGGATTGTCCAGTTCTGTAGGTCGAAGCTTTAGCAGTGAAGTTGACTGAAAAAGGAGAGCTAACTGAAGAGAAGTTTCAAGTGTAAAAGTTGGCGAACTTTCTCAAGTAGGTAATCCGCATTTACCACACTTTTCAATTTCATATCTCTCTGAATGCAAACTGGCAAATATTGATATGGTTATGGAATTAGGAAATATGGTCATGGACATCTAATTTTGTGAAAAGCAGTGAATATTTGCTATTATCATAGATGACAGAACATTTGTGGAACATAGCAGGAATAAGAGCCCTCTACATTGCATTCTGTGTATTTTAAAATAAATTCATTATATGAATTGGCACATGGGAAGTTGTGAAACTTTGGTAATCTTTCTAGGTTTTCTTTTCTTGAAATTGTCTGTGCGTGTTTTTTTTTTTGTATGTATATATGTACACACAGCCCTTCATTGTATATGAAGTTCGATCAATCAAGAAATTTTGAACAGAACTATGTTCTCTTGCAAAATGGTGAGTTCTTCTCGTTGATTTTATGTGAGAAGTTGTGAAACTTAATACTCTTTCTACGTTTATTTCAAAATTTGGTTTTGCATTTTGAATTCTAAGGATTTTTTTTTTTT
>CAIGRF010073326.1:13841-26465 GCA_903798235.1 Fraxinus ornus | reverse complement strand
ATGATACACCGTCATTATTGAACCACCCTAATAATATAATCTTTAATTAAACTGGCTGCAGGCGGTGGTCTTATTCCATGGAAAAGCTCAAATGTTATTTAAATGCTTATTATATTTCTATAGAGAAGTTGAAATCATCTCAATGGTTTAAAAACCTAACAGTAAACTGAAATCACCTCAATTGACAATTTTCATGTAAAGAGAAAGTCAAACGAACACTAAATTTTGATGAAAAATGGTGAAAAAATAGATTTCAAGCAAACTTTTTTTTATTTTTTTATTTTTTTGGCAATGGTAACAAATTTCATAACTAATTTTAAAAAAAAAAAAACAATTTCACTTTAATGAACAATTTACATTTAAAATAAAGTCAAACGTGAACAAAAACATCCAAAATTTTAAAATTTTTCGGATGAAAAATTATACCAATCAAACACACCTAATAAATAATTCACTGGAAAACAAGTCATAGGCAATTATTTTTTCTGGAATTCATTTTATTTCCACCAATTTTCCATACTTGCAATCAAACTGATCCTTAGTAGGGAAAAAAAGAAAATAAAAGAAAAAAATTATACAAGTCAAACTCCATTTTGAGAGGGTACCTCATGTATCCCTTTTGTTTGATTAGGCAAATTTAAAGTGCGCGAGCAGTCAGTCAAAGAGATGCTCATGCGGGTTTATAGAAACGTTGGTGCATATAAATAAGAAAAAATTGCAGTAACAAACAGTCCATGATCTTTTCGATTTTTACAGACATTACTCCAACCTTCATTTTGTACTAGTGAAGATCCCTAGATTTTCATAAATATGCAGCTGTAATCCATTAGAATAGATAAATGTGTTCAAAATTATGATTAAAAATGATTTAAATTAAAAAAAAAATGTGCTGGCCATTATTTCTTCTTCAATTGAGCACATCCAATTATTGCATAAACAAATAAATCAAATTGCATATGCTTCCAATTGGGGCAACCTTATTAAATATGGGATAATTTTTTAATAACTTGAAGACGTGTCCCTTCCCAACAAAATATGTTGATTTTGTCTCTCTCAATTAAAGATTGCTCAATAACTTAGATCTAGATGTAAACTTTTGGACATGAATCACATGATACACCGTCATTATTGAACCTTCTACAAAGATAACGGATAATAATATAATCTTTAAATAAACTGGCTGCAGGCGGTGGTCTTATTCCATGGAAAAGCTCAAATGTTATTTAAATGCTTATTATATTTCTATAGAGAAGTTGAAATCACCTCAATGGTTTAAAAACCTAACAGTAAACTGAAATCACCTCAATTGACAATTTTCATGTAAAGAGAAAGCCAAACGAACACTAAATTTTGATGAACAATGGTGAAAAAATAGATTTCGAGCAAACTTTTTTTGTGAAATTGAGTGGGGAATGGGCGGAGGAGATGGAGGAATTTTTTGTGAAATTAAGTGATGGTGTTGGGTTCTATATTATGTGAAATTTTTTTATTTCATTATTAGGATTGTGCTTTCAATCAAAGAAAAATGAATCGATTTATTTGTGGGGTTCGTTGATTTCGACAATTTTTGTGTTCAGTAGCGTTTTATTCTAATTTTTATGACCATAAAATTCTGTTAAGGTGGCTGTGGCGATGATGTTCTTCTTTCTGTGGGCATTTCTTGGTTTTCCTTGTGGAGGGTGTCAGCACTGGTAGTGGGAGTGATGGGGAAATGGACTTGTGGTGGTAGTGGTAACAATGCTCAAAGGTGACGGTGGTGGTTGGGGGGTAGTGTCTCATCGGAGTAGAAGAAGAAAAGAGGTTTTGATTTGGGGTGGGGGTTTATATATTTATATTTATTTTTTGGTTTTTTAATTTAATTAAATAACTTATTTAATATGAGAAAAAATATAAAGTACCATTTTACTCTTTTTCATTTGGTCAAAATTAATCAAATTTTTCATTTTTTGGTCAACTAATAGAAAAGTGGGCGGTTTCAATCCGAATAGACTTCAGCTGCATATTTATAAAAGGTTAGGGGTAGGGCTGTGCATTGTTCGGTTCAGTTCTTTTTAGAACCGAACCAACCCGAAATTTTCGTGTATTTAGTAAATTGAACCGTATGTTTAAATTTAATTATGAAACCGTTCGGGTTCAATTCCATTCGATTCAGTTCGGTTCGGTTCTAATCTTTTCCGGGGTTCCTACAATAATTAAATTTTTTATATATTATAATAAAGCTACATTAATTCGACTATGACACATTCAATCTTAACTCTTACAAAATAACGTATTACAATCTCGTGACATCTTTTGCACCCCTCTTTGTTTGAGTTCTTCATAAATTTGACTATTTAAATCCCATGAAAATGAAGAAGGTTAGTTCACAATAACAGAACGGTAAGAACGACGCTACAATAAAATAAGAGATTTCGGTAAAACTTGGTTCAATTTGAATAAGTTGGGTTTGGCTGGAAATTAGAAATAGTAAAATCATATTTTGGATTTTGACTAAATTAATTAGTTAGCAATTTATTTAAAAAAATAAAATAATTTTACTTATTTACGATAAAAAAATTAGGAAAATTCGATTATTATTCAGTTCTTTGGTTCTTGGTCTAGAATCGAGAACCGAACCAAACCCGTCGATTCTCGATTCGGATAACCGTTCTGGTATTTAATTTAAGAAGCCCCTCTCGATTCCTTTCATTTGTGTTCGGGTCTGGTTCGATCCGATTCGGTTCGGGAGTTTTGTCCAATTCTAGTTAGGGGCCTTCACCGACACAAAATGAAGGTTAAATTAAAGTTTGCAAACATTGAAAAGGTTAGGGACCGTTGCTGCAACTTTTTCAATAAATAATAAAGATATGAAGAAAATTTTAGGTGTCACTCTTTGTCGTTTTCCAGCCGTTTTCTGTTTTCGATTTTTCAAAACGACGAAAACGCGTTCTCTTTCTCATTTTCGAAAACGGCTTTTGGAAAACAGGAAGAAAAATTCTGAAGAAAACGCAAAGCGGCTGAAAAGCCGTTTTGGCCATTTCCTTTACAAATTGGAAAACACGGGAACACAAATTGGAAAACAGGAAACAGCCCAAAACTCTCCCACTTTCTTCTGCCATTCCAAACTCTACCGCCACTTTCCAACCCTCTAAACTCCGGCCAACCTCCTCCAAAACGGCTGGAGTTATATACCATTGTGAAGCCCTCAATCCCCTCTTCAATTACAACACAAAAAACAATCCAATCATATACCAAAATCGAAAAAAAAATATCCTCAAAAACTGATTCGAAATGAACTGCTTATGCCAGAATCTCAACCTCCGGCAACACTGAAGGTCGCGTACCACCTTCGGACAATTTCCCACACCCAGATGACTCCAGCCATGGCTTCAAAACTCACGTACGACTTTCATAAAATCAGGCAATTCTGGAGATATCGAATGCGACTTCCATGAGATCAGATCAGTCGATTCTAGAAATAATCGAAGGTGACCCATGGTAGAATTGGATGCGCCTTGTTGAGAGGAGTGGATTGGTGGTGGTTCGCGATCAGAAAGGTGGTCGACGGCGGTGTTATAGGTCAAAACAGTGAGTGCTACTACGATTTTTTTGGCTGATTCCGACTTATTTTCCGTCAATTAATCGGTGGACGTTGTAGAGGGAGGTCAAAGGGTTAGAATGATGTTGTGGTGGATGGTGGCCGGTTTGTGAGGTAGAAACGGTGGCTCTGGAGGGGACAATTTTGGAGAATGGGAAAAATAGAAAATCATGTGAACGCATTTTTGGAGTGAGCGTTTTGAGAAATGTTTTAACAAAATGACAAAAAGAACGTGTTTTCAATAATCTCAAAATAAATACTCAAAACACAAAATACAAAATGATTTCAAAATACAAAACACAAAATTGAAACACAAAGAGAACGGTCCCTTAGTTTTTCCAATTTCATTTGGAATTTACGTGTTTGATCCAAATTCTATGAAAATAATGAACAAGTAAAAAGTTGCATTTTGTAAGTTTAAGATCTTACTGTATATATATCAAAATTTATATAATGAATTACATAATATCATATGATACTATATCATTTGTCGGATTAAAACACAATCAACATTTTCATATAATATTTTCCTTCCACATCATATTTTATAATCCATTATGTACATATTTTATGTACAAATATCAGCATCCTAACCAGAACAATAAATATCTTTTACATCCTATGATTTAAAGATCAAATCTCACATTAATTTTATATAATTATAGTAGTACTGTGTAGTCTCATGCATGAATTATTTTACTTGTTTTACAGCGATAGTGCATGTCCAAATTCTTCTATAAATACCTTGGATTGCTTCTTCTCAATCGCACTCTTCTTTCTAATACACACACATATTTCAGACATGGAGACAGAAATAGTTTGTGGGAGTGAGAAAAATGTGTGGAGTTCAGTGTTGTTCATTACAGCATTTTTGATATTGGGATGGAGAATTATGGATAGGATTTGGCTTAAACCTAAGAAGAAGGAGCGGATGCTTAGGCAGCAAGGCTTCAAAGGGAACCCATATACATTGACCAGGCTACTTTTTGGAGACGTAAAAGAGAACTCCATCGAATATGCTGAAGCCTTGCGAAAGACTATCAATATTCACGACGAAGCTGTCCCCCGTGTCATGCCTTTCGTTCATAAAACCATTGAAAAATATGGTATCTTCAAGGAAGCTTATTTATGTACTTTTTATGAAATTAATTCTAATGAACTTCCAAATATTTGTCAGTGGAAACTAACATTTTATCTTAGGTGCCTGTATTATAATGTACTAATTGTATTTGCATTATCATAATTTCTTTCTAAAAAAGATTTTTTTTTTGTAGGTAAAACGTCGTTCATGTGGGTTGGACCGAGACCGCGGCTACTCATTATGGATCCTGAGTTGATGAAAACAGTGATGATTAAATACAATACTTTCAGAAAGAATTTTAAGATAACCAATAATATAGTACAAACACTTATTAGTGGAATCCTTAACCAAGAGGGAGAAGAATGGAGTAAAAGCAGAAAGACTCAAAATCCTAGTTTCCAACTGGAAAAAATTAAGGTAACTTTTGTACCAATTAAATTTTTTTTTTCCCTCTTTTGTATAATTAATCTTAATAGATAGTTAATATTTTCTCGATATTTTGTTTTTAATTATGTAGAAAATGATACCTGCATTTCAATTAAGCTGCGATGAAATTATGAATGAGTGGAAGAACATGGTGTCGAGCTCCAAGGATGGCTCCTGTGTGGTGGAAGTGATGTCTCATATAGAAGTCTTGACCACTAAAGTAGTGTCCCAAACTTTATTTGCCACTGACTATGCACAGGATAAAAGGATCTATCAAATTCTTAAAGAATTGACAGCTATTGCCAGACAAACAACCCGAATAGTTGATTTACCAGGAGCCAAGTACGTTATCACACTTACACTGTCGTATATTTAGTCATTTACAATGATGTTTGTACTCTCACCGTGGGCCGGCCCTCGCCTAAGACAACCTAGGCCATTGTCTTGGGCTTCAATTTTTGAGGGCCTTAAAAAATTAAAAACTCAAAAATTTAACAAAAAAAATCTTTTCTTTTTTGAGTTGGATCCTTTATTCCATTTATAAGATATGACTAAATAACATGATGGACTAAATAAGATGTCCAAAATATTTGGACACTTACATCCTTAATGATCTTAATTTTTTTTTTAAAAAAAAAAATCTCCCATAATTTTTTAGTAAGCTTATAATTTTTTAAAATAAAATTAAAAAAAAAGACTTTTATGAAAGTTAAAAATAAGTTATTTATTTTAAAAGGGTTCATTTCATTTTTCAAAAATAATATAAAAAAATCAATTTGAATAGAACATGAATGATATTAAAGAGATTAATACGCTTGAAAAATTATATTTAAGAGTTTCGTAATAATTTGTTGTCTAAAGCTTCGAACATCTTAGGGTCGGCCTTGTTTACCGCGATTGTCCATTATTTTTGAAACGATGAAAATCGTGGTTTAAACTTCAAAATTATGGGTTTATATTATTTACTAATACTCTTTATTTAAATTCGACGTCTGAGACTCGTGTTAAGTCATCATTGTAGGTCTTTTGTGCCTTAATTGTTAGTGTATTGAAGTGAAGTTGATTCATGAGTTGCTACTAACAGTTTTCTCAATTTGTACAGGTATCTTCCCACTATGACAAATCGAAGGTCAAAACAGATAAAAAATGAATTAAGAAAATCATTTTCGATTCTGATAAATGAAAGGGCAAATGCAACTAAGGCGGAAAATCCTATGGAGGACAACTTCTTTCATGTGTTGGTGGAATCTGAACTCGCAGAATCTCATGGAATCAAGAATATGGATGATTTGATTGGACAGGTTCAGTTATTCTACTTTGCAGGACATGAGACCACCACAGCTATGCTCGTCTGGACCATGATTTTACTTAGTATCCATCAAAATTGGCAAGAGCGTGCTAGACAAGAGGTTTTTCAAGTCTTCGGTAACCGCAAACCTGATTATGAAGGGTTAAGTCAACTGAAAACTGTAAGTAGTCGCGATTTTATATACTTTACAATTGTATATATTTCCATTGCTTAAAAAAAAGTTGAAAATCATTAGAAACAGAATGAAATAATTATATTAATTTCGCTGAAGGTTTAGTGTCCACCAACATATATTTGACCCTATAATGAACTCATACAAATAATTGAGGAATAATTTTGAAAGCAACGTGTTTGGTAATGAATATATATGTATGTGTGATAGATCGAAGAGGATGCAAATCTCACCTTTCGGATTAGAAAAAGTAGTCACACTAGATTCATTCGCTATGGTTTTGGTGTTGAGTAATGCTATTTATAGTAAACACCAATTTAGATGGCGTGCAAGTATCATTATTTGATAGATCACCTTAAATGTAGGAAAGTAAATCACATTTAAGACGTTCTTATCACATGCACGATACCTAAACTGATGCTCTAGCACTAGTAGCATTATTCTTAATTAGGTTTTTTCCATGTGTATAAGAAATTCTTTTATTGTTGCTCATCTTTTTTCGCCACTGTTTGACACACATTCTTTTAAAATACATTCTTCCAAAACTCATTTTCAACCACATATTATTCAATAAAATAATATTCTCCATCGCATTAGTAAATTTTCCATACTTTTTAACCACATATTTATATCATATCACTATTTAAAATAATTTTTTTCCTCAATAATATCCATCAAACACACTTGCTCATCAAGAAATGAATAAGGTGTCTTTATCATTCTCTGCTCTTATTATTTGAGATCTTTATCATCCTTACAGATAACAATGATTTTCAATGAGGTATTACGCCTGTATCCACCAATTGTTGAATTGTCTAGACTGGTTGAAGAAGAAACAAAGTTAGGTCAATACACTATCCCAGCCGATACACTGTTGATGTTGCCAATAATCATACTTCACCGAGACACAGAATTGTGGGGCGAGGATGCAAACGAGTTTAAACCAGAAAGGTTTGCTGAAGGAGTATTGAAAGCCACAAATGGGCGCCCTGCATTTTTTCCATTCGGTGCAGGTCCTCGAGTATGCATTGGACAGAACTACTCTCTATTGGAAGCCAAACTTGTCTTGGCAAATATTCTGAGCAACTTCTCTTTTGAGCTTGCACCAACTTATACACACGCTCCCTATGTTATTTTTACTGTCCAACCACAGTACGGTGCTCCACTCATTCTTCGCAAGCTTTAGCGCAATTTCAAGAAACCATAAATCTCTAGGCACTCGACCCTAATCAAATTGTTAGAGATTCAAGTGTCGCGCTATGGGATATCATTGCATAACCACTTGATTGTTTCCCTTTTATCCGTGGATTGCCTTTTGGCCAAATAAAAACTTTGAATAAAAACCTCGTTTCAATGTACTGTGAATCAGTTGCTAGGATATGTGCCCTGAATAGCTTAATCCTTGTAATGAGACATTTTCCGTTGGTTAATAAGGTGATGTTTTCATCTTGATTTTAATTCCTATTATGCTATTATGTGTACGAGTAGTCTAAACAACTGAAATTACTAAAATCATTTCAAGTCAAAACTATTAACCCATGTTACATAAGCACAACTATTTAAGTAGTGAAGAAATTTAGACAGTTTTCACCTCATCAATCTATAAATAATGATGTACAACCAGTATTTTTCTTAATTAAAACATGGTTAATTAGAAAAGATTGACACTAGTCAAGACCTAATTTGCACCAATTTGGTGATTAATTGTATCAAATGGACAAGACCAATAGAGTCTTAGAACCTTAATTGTGTAAAATTTAGCCCTATCTGGCACTTATTGTTTAAAACTCATTTTTTCCAAAAATTCATTTTCGACCATGCATTTCATGAAATTCACAATTTTTATCAACTTTCAACTACACATCTTATCGACCTTGACCAAAATCTAATAAAGATATATTTTTTATTCAAACCAAACTGGGGCTTAATGTATCTTAACTAGTACTGACCTACAAAAAGGCATAAAGAGAAACTTTGGATACATAAAATTGATTAACACATAACACCCAACATACATTATATTCATGCAAATACTACATTAAACATGTATTCTTTTGAAGGATCAATAAAATATGGAGATTCTTGAACGTCTGGACAATTTCACGTGAATACTTTCCATATTATTATCTTCTATTAACAGGAAAATCCCTCAAATCTCGCCCTTCATCAAGCCTAGAAGAAAACGCTGTTGAAATCCCATCACATTCGATCTCAAAAGTTTTAGATCATTTTCAACCTGTAATCTTAATATTTTCAAAGATAGTCATTTCCTATCACTTGCAGAAATTCTAGTCAAGAAGGTGAGGGTTATTCAATGTGATTAACCGTACTTTTCAACTGAAATCAAGATTTTTATGGGTTACAAAAGATTTGTAGACTTCAGTACATAAGGTCACCAGGTGTGGTAGCAATTATGTTGAACATTATATGTTGCTGCAGATTGTTACTTCATCTTATCAAGTTGTGGGTGATTTCTGCATCTTTGTTACCACTACAAAAATGAAATATGATAGGGAAAATTGTTTCTTCAATGCCGGAATAATTCTGTTGATGTTGTCCGGTTGCCGGAACTTAACTTCTTCTCTTAAGTTGCTTACTTGGTTTGGGATTCTTGAATTTTGAATTTTAAATTGAGAGGATTTATTGGGCAAGATTATGATTAACTGTTCCACCGATTAGAAGAATCAAACTTCCTAAAAATAGGATTCTTAATTTTCAAATCTTTGAATCGAGTTTACGAATTTAAATTTTTGTTGTTAATGTAGCGCGTTTATGTGAACTCCCCGTCCAGGTATTCAAATCTAAGGCTTCCATAAAGAAATCGATAGGCAGCTTTATTTATTCAGGATGGCAATATATATTGCTTCATCACGACACACTCTATAGTCTCTTAAACAAGAGAAGGAAAAACCATGAAAGTACAGCAGATGAAATTTTATTGTCACACAGAAAGGCAGTAAAATCCTTTGTAGTAGCACTAGTAGTAGAAGAGCAGACTAGTCGGTGCAGCAACGGTACATGATATACTTGTCCATGATACGTCCACATTCAGAGCAAACCACACGATCTGGGATGTATCCAGCGCTCCCTGGCAGAATGAGGCGGTTGCAGTGGTGTTCAGGGTGGACGCCAGTAATCTCCTCGTGCAGTACAGGCACAAATTTATCAGGGTGGTCCACTTTTTGTCCCCATTTTTCTGAGTTGTCGAAAACTGTGAGCAAAATGTCACCTTTGCCTTTAGTCATGTCATACAGGCCCCGGCTGAAAACAGCCCATCCTTGTTCACTACCGTCGTAGGTTAGCATTGTCAAGATTTCCTGCATTATTTTATCATTCTCAACGGTCATGCCGTGTTGAATTTTGGAGTTCCACATGCTCCCCAGCCTCACCCAGAAAAACCAAACGTAATCATAATAGTCCTTCAATGGAAAAATGTGGCTAAGTCGGTCTCTGTCAATGATTTCATGGCATCTTCTTACTTTGTCCTTCGGATTGCTTTTTCCCACATAAATCATTTCTAGGGGAACTTGCAATTTGTTTGCAATGCTTCGCGTTTTAGTTGTGAATTTCCTAATCCAGTCGATATCCTCTCCACCATACAAACATATAGTTTTGTTGTCCCTTATCTGTGACAAAAAAAAAAAAAAAACATATGAACATTGTGTTACAAATATGACACTCATTGTCTATTATGAACCTCTTAGGCCGCATCAGAAGCAAGAAGAGGCATGATGTTTATTATGTTGCATAGATGTACGATTGACAATTAGCAATCTTGATATTTATGGTTATGACGCCGGCATGATGATCAGTGATTGATGCTAGCAGCAAGAGAGGTAATAATTTAGGGTGAAAGATGGTGTACGTACCCATTCCTGGATACGTGGATCAATGGAGTCTGCTAGTAAATCAATATTCCAGGAACTTTCTCTCCAGAGTCCTAATTCCCTTTCCTTAGTGAAGGGGAAGGCAGCACTTCCCCAAATCCACATCACGGGTAAAGCATTGACATTTGACACTCTTCCTTGTGGATCCAAGACAACGAGCATAGGCATGTGGCTGAAATTCCATATCTCCCGGATGTACCTAATGGCTATTGGATCAACCAAGGAAGGATGATCCACTGAATACCATGGCATAGAGCTGCGAAGATCGAGAAATTGTTTATCTTGTGTTGGGCTCATGGATGTTGCTTGGTCAACAATGGGGAGCCAGAGAACCTCGTATTCGCGCCTCATTGAATGTTGGTTGTAAATCAGATGGAGAATGTTGAGCTCTTCGTGGGGAAGGTCAAGGTCTGAAATTAGTAGCAAGACATACTTCATCCTCAATATATCGAGGCGTTCCTGTCATTAGGAAAATGTAAAAAAATATGGTCACATTAGGCATACTTGGAAGGGATCAAGAAATTCGTGTAGTAGGGACAAGTAAGGAGACAACAGTTATCTTTCTTGTCCCATCAAAGATTGGCATTTGATCTTCTCGGGCACGAATAATTGCCCTTAATATCTTCATGTTGTCAATATGAGATGTCTCAAAGAGTTTTCTCAGGGTAGCAAATTCATCATTTCTCTTCTTTGCCTCTGTAAAACAGCACAATCATTTAAGTGATAGTATAATTAGCCACAATTCAAGAAATGCATTAGAAGTTGTGCTGTGATTCTGGACCATATTATCATTCTTCTTGTCTTAATCACCCCCACCCCCCAGATATACACACCCCCAAAATGCAGTAAAGAAGGGCTCATTGGGCACTAATTTCTACTTTTTTGAGAAGTTCCTGGGATATCAAGGTGGATTTCTTGGTGACTTACCAATAATACCATTCAAATTCTCCAGTTGACTCCGCAAATGCTCACACATGTGAGAGAGCTTATTAGCTAGACTTAATATCTCCCAGGACTCAGCAGTTGAGGTAATGTACCTGATTCCCAACAAAATTATTCAATTGTCAATATGTTTAAAATTCTAGTTTCTTGTTTTCATTTACTTAATTCATCAGGCACAATAGGAAACATACTCATGACCACTTCCAACAAGGTTCAGGAGTATTGATGCACTGGCCACAATGCTCCTTATGATCCAATAAACAGTTGTTGGAATGTGAGCTGTCGCGGTTACCATTTCTGGTGAATCACGGTTAATGTATTGAGTGGGGAGCTCCTTGAACTTTATAATGATGTGAGTCACGGTCAGTACAGCCTGTAAAAGATCGGCAACAGCATCAATTTTCTTTCTTATTTCCTTATTTTGCTCCATCCTTTCAGGTAGATCTTTGAGAGCTGCAATATCCTTGGCAAGTTGATTCTTCACACGCAAGTGCTCGACCAGCCAAAATTCACCATAGCCGACAGAAAAAGCAGCGAAGGTAATGACCACCTTGGCATCCCATGCGTAGTTTGACAGTGCTTCAAGAAGTCCAATGGCTATTGAATGTGATTCTCCTCCAGATGGAATTTTGCAAATTACCTGTTGCATTAGACATTCATAATCTTGAGTTGACAATTTAAATACAACGTCATTTTTAAGGGGGTTTATATACTTCCCAAATTCCAAGTTTGTGTCTTCATATACAAGTTTTATGCAGCATTTATGAGACTAATGCTAAAAATCACATGAAAGTGTTAATTGACTAATAGTGCATGATTTTCTTTTAAGATATCAAGATTGAGCACGAGAGAAGCAGAAATTCTTTATACCTCCCTGGAAATTTTGTTTATGGGATATGCCAACAGTTGAACTATCTCCGCATCGTGGTAAGCACTTTGAAAGGACTTCTCATATGACTCTGAATGTGGTGGAACTTGAGCTCCCTATATTATATTATAAACATATAAAAGTGTCAGTTAAATGAAGCTAAGGATGAAAAAATGAGGTTTGGCAGCAAAGATTGGGTAGTACTGAACAAAAAAAGCTAATTAGAATTGTACATGAACGGTGTCAAGAAGTTTGCCACGTTTCAGGATATCCTCAACGATGGAAAGAACAGGCTTCACGTCAAGATCTTCATAATCTGGAGCATGGGTGCCCAGAATTTGCTTGTTCAATCCAATATCATC
>CAIGRF010073310.1:0-10852 GCA_903798235.1 Fraxinus ornus | reverse complement strand
TCTAAATAAAGAGATTCCGAGGGGCAACTTGGCAAGGATGGATCAATCTGATTCTAACCTCGCAATATATTGGTCATAGTATTTTGCAGCTCGTTCCAAATCTCCAAGCTCAGTATAACTATCAGCTATTGCTCCATACGCTTCTGTATTTCCCGACGTCTCTCCTTCTCTTTGAGAAATTTCCAGAACCAGAGTGTGGTACTTGATCGCTTCCCGGTACTTACCCTGCCGTTGCAGTGATGCCCCTAAAAGAAGAACAATAATTTTCTTACAAATCAAACTATTTGAAAAGAACTATAATTCATGGAGCACATGTATAAATTTAGTTTTATACTTATTGTTAATTATTTTTTTATTGAAATCTTTTAAATATGAGTGACTATTTGTTATTTAATAATAAATTTGAGTTAAAAATAATAACATTTCTATAAAGAAAGAAAAATGATTATGGTAAACTATCCGAGGAGTATCAGTATACAATACGTGTCGAATACAAACACATCACCCTAGTTGAAGTGTCCGTGCAACAAAGGTGTAGATGCTTTGAACTTCCCTTGGACCCACCCACGCTAGAACATTGGATGCCTGAATGTCTTTCACGAGGCTGATCCCTTGTCGACTTTCAGCTGTGGCAGGTCCCGAGTACTAAAAACTGAAAATCGATACTATAAATTTGTATAATTTTAAGTCATCTAATTAAGCAGTTGTATATTTATATAGCATCACATTTCCAGCAAATCAGCATCATTGAAGATATGAAGGACAAAGATCTTAAACGAGAAAAGTGACTTACCTAATCCCCTTGCAGCCTTCTTTTCTTCAATCGGATCCTTTAGATTCTGGGAAAGCTCAAGTGCTGTCTTGAACTCTGAAAATGCCCTCTCAGGATCTTGATTTCTCAAAAAATTCTTCCCATTTTTCAGACGAGAAATTAGCTCTTGCTTCCTTGAATCCACAATCACTTCATTCTCTGCTATCCTTCCACTAACAGGAGCATAGCTTAAACTGGGTGCGTAAGATTCAATCTTAGCTTGCCTTCTCAAAGCTGCATTGATCTGGCGCAGCTGTTCATTCAGTCGCTGCAATTCTCCTCTTCTCTGCCGTGCAAGTAACCCTGCATTACAAAATACAAAAGAAATGATTGAAGGAATTAAGTTAAAAATTTACTGCATGCCTTGTCTGGATAACTTATTCTTCTTCTTACTTTTAAGTAAGAAAGTCACTTCTTTTGAAACTAATTCTTACCTTGTTTCAAATTTTGATCAGTATTATTTATCTCTCTTAAAACTTGCATATTTTTTAAACTAGCCATAGATGATCTAAGTTTTAGATAAAACAGAAATGGGTGGAATATGATTAGTCCAAATTTGTAACTACTTGATTAGTATCGAGTTTGCATGAATTTGCAAGCGATTTACCCCCAACGGTGGCTCCTATAAGGGCAACAAAAAGTAACAATGGCATATTGAAAACAGAATTCTCAGCTCCACATGTTTCTGCAAGTGCTTCTGGAGCTGTAGTAAACATTAATGCATTTGCCATGATAAGCGTGGTTGCAGGGAATCTGGAAAACACTTTTTCCTGCCAAAGTGATATTAACGGAATTAAAGAATAAAGTAGCAGTTCAACCAGTGCCATAGTTGGATATATTACCAATTACAAGTACAATAAAACAATGCACCAGATATACTAGGAACAATTGGACCATTTACATTTCTGCTTCGGGATTTGGCTAGAGCAATTTGAAGAAATAGGGTAGAGAAAGTGAGAGAGAAAGGAGTAGGGGAAAGGCATATCTTCCGCTTTGTATTTCAAATCAAATAAAGCTAAAGATTCAGGGTGGTATTAACTAATGGATTAAACTAGTTAGGGCCTAAACTACCGCCCAAAAACTTCCCCCAGTTGTTGGCATTCAAGATCCTTATAGACAACTCCAATCATTCCAACTCAATTCTCGTGGATTGGGTTGTTATAACCCGTTTTTGGTCCAAGAGATTAAATTGAATGCTTTCAAGAATCATTCACTCTTCTTCCTCATGGCTTCCCCTTATAGTCAAACCATATCAAAATATAAAGTAATTAACAGCTATTTTCCCATCTGAATTCAATTCATATTTGTTTTCTATTTCATCTTCTACAATAATGAGCTAACCTCAAAAGCTAAACACAATTCATACCCAAAGGAAACATCAAAATCATGTTTACGAACATTAGTTTACAAAACCTCTAGGCAGACATTATAATGAGATTTCATTACTTCACAAATAAAATTATACAATAACGAACCAAAAAATCAGATTGCAGAAGAACCCATGTACCAAACTCACAAAGTAAAAAAATTACATCTCATAAATCACCTAGAAAACAATAATTTCATAATTCTAAGAAAAACTAGAAAAGATAAATATAAACACAAACATCCATCAAATAATCAATTTTTTGAAAAACCCCAATAACTGTTGGAAGTACCTTGAGATCAACAATGGTGAGAACTTCTTGCTTAAAAACTCCATCTTTACTTTCGTTTCTGGGATTTGTGCCGTTGAGAGTGGCAAAGACTGTGCAAGGAGAAATGGGTTTTGCAGACTGTGGAATTCTCATAGTGGTTGGGAAGAAACTGCAGAGGCAGTGAGGATGGGAATGATTCCATGAGATAAGTCCTTGCTTCATCAAGATACTCATCCTTATTTCCTTCTATCTGCTCTGAGTTTTTGTCTTGTTAATGTATAAGATTGTTTTGCTCTATTTTAGAAGAATCAAGAGATGGTGTTGGGGTTCGGTTGGGCGGGGGTGATTCGATAAAGGAAAATATTACTTAAAATAAATTTTTTTAAATTCACAAATTCTTATTTTGACACCCTGCTCTAAAAAGCGCTTAGGATGTTTAGACGGGAAGCATGATGAAAACACTTCACCTTGAGCGTAAACGGGAATTAAGTGGTCAACGACAATGTTGACCGCTTAATGTTCGTCTTGACGTTCCTAGGCGCGCTCCCACCTCATGCCCAAATTTTAAGGGGTCTATTTTTTTTTTTTTTTTTTTAAATAAAATCCACAACACAGACTCAGTAATCCACTATCCCTTCAAATTTCAAAAACTCCAAACTCTAGAGTAGTGGGAAGACGGAAGAACGGGAAAAAAAAGACGGAAGAATGACACAAAACCTCTCAATTTCTCCTCACACCGCACTGATTTGGGTATCAGGTATGTATAACATTAGTAAGTTATTATGCTTTACATTGTATTTGTAATTTTGGGGCATGTGATTGAGCTCGGCTCGTGCCCTGAGCTCGTCCCTCGTGGGCGCTCGGCAAGCCCAGCTAAAGCTCTCTGGCTCGTCCAATTTTGTTTATTTTTTATTATTTAAGATAAGCCTCTTTGGAAAAAAATAATTCGATTTTGGGCAAGCCCACGAGTCGGCTCGTGGCTCGCCCCCACGAGCCACTCGTTAAAAAATGAGGCAAGCCTAGCGGGCTCGTCTTTTTGACGAGCCCGAGCGGCTTGTGGCTTGTCAAAACTCGCCGACTCGACTTGTTTACCACCTCAACTATTCTAGACAAGAGTCAAGATATTGTGCATTTGTGCTTCACAGTTCATTGCTTGCTTTGTGCCTTTATCCTTGCAGTTTGGCCTGTTTCCTTCTGGTGACTGGTGATGTAAATAGTAAATTTCAGAAGGCAGTAGACTGTAGGCGCAGTTATTGGTGATTGATTAGATAAGATTTAAACTACAAGTTATCCACGTTATGTAATTATGATTTTGAAATATATCTTTATGTAAAAACTATTAAGTAAATATATTATTTTATAATTTTAGATGTTTGGTATATATTAGTTGAATTATTGAATTTTTTTACAATGATTAAGAATTTAAAATAAAAAATGATTTTTTACGCCTAACATTCTCCTAAGCTCGTAAAACTTGAAACTTAACCTCCGTTAGTCACACTTTTAGCTTTTTAAAACACTACCCCTCCATATCATTCAAAGTCTAAATTAAGTAGGAAAAAATAAACATAAAATAAAAAGTGACGAGCAACAAGTAGTCTGCAAGTCGGCTCAACCTATATAGGGCCGAGTTGGTGGAGCGAGTTGAGTTTGATTTTTTTTGTAAAGAGCATGAATTGGCTCGTGTGATGGGCTGAGCCGAGATGAACAAGTTTACTTGGCTCACCTAACTATCTATTCTCATTCCAGCTAGATATCTTCGATCCTTCTACCACCCAACTTCTACTATTACTCGTGGTACGACTTCCCTCTCCTCTCAACCACATTCATCTTCCTATTCCCATTGTGTAACATCATCGGATTCTCTACAAGCAATTTCAACGGTTAATTCACATGCTTCTTCTACCTATAAACACTCCTCCAATAATTATTCGGGCTGAGCATATCATCACAAACCCAAGTTTTCCCTTACCATTATTGCTAACGTTGCGTTTAGCCTTCTACATTTAAGCAGGCTATGAAATCTTCAGAGTGGCAAGTTTTGCAAATTGAAAATGCAATTTTTTTTTAACATTAGTTGCTAAGCTTTCCTAATAATTCCATCATATACTGCAAGTGGGTTTATATAGTGAAACTTAAAGCTGATGGTACAGGTGAGCGATATAAGGAACGTTTGCTCGCAAAGTGCTATGACCAAATTCATGGATTGTAATAGTTTGAGACGTTCAGTCTTGTTGTAAAACCTATTATCATAGGATAGTAAAAAGATTGGTCTATTAAATAATTGGATGTTCATAATGTAGGAAAAATGGCTTTGCTAAGATACTTTTGATACAATTTTAGGTGGGACCCGTCACATCTATTTGGAATATTAAAGTTGATTTGTGTTCTCCTCACGAGAACATCAAAATCATATATTTACTTGTCAAAATTAATGTTTAAGTGAATGAGAAATTGTAGTTCAAAGTGAACTATTGGAAGATGGATATATGTATTAGAAGGAAATCAGTTAGTGTTTGTCCCACATAGGAAAATGATAAAAGCACATACCACTTTATATGTTACTGCACTTTGGAAGTGTGTAATCATATGTAGCGTATATACCCTCTCCATGTGTGCACGCGAGAAGTACAAATTAAGGACCAAATCAGAGATTCGGACCTTGAATTTGTGTGGAGATGTCATCTGAGTACACGAATGTCGGACTGAACGAATAAAAAATTGCCACATTAAGAGTGTCTACGTTTTGCTTTCAACTCCTATAAATTAATTATTTTTTTTCTTCCAAATGACTGTCAAACTTCTGAAACTGTTGAAACTCCAATAGTTATTTCCATTATAGTATTAAGTTAATGACATGTTTATGGACGGATTTACTCATCATTCATAGGGCCATTATAATTGAGCTCGTTCTCCATTATTCAACACCAGAAAAATTCCATAATCTGACTGCATAATTTCTAGTTTAATTCTTGTCTGAAAAAAAAAATTAATTTCCATCAAAGTCTTGGTAATCCATTTAGATACATACTCAATTCGTCGGTGCAAAAATCCAGTGCTCGATTTCTACAAGTTCTTCTATTGTATCATGGGAGACAGACGTTTACGAAAACCTCAAACACTTACGGTGAGGGAACGAATTTCTTTTAAGGACACTATGTTTACATAGGCTTCGATTTGTTAATTCCCTTCCCTTTATTATTGCAGTTTATTACCAATTTGTTCTTTTGAGTATATAATAAAATTATTGTATTATGCAGTATTATTTGGATCCACAAGCTTAAAATAGATTAAAAAAATAATAGTAAACAGATGCGAAAAAAGAATAAACACGTTCTTATATTGTTGGTTTTAGAAACTTATTTTGATTTGATTTTCAAAAATGGCAACCAAAGAAACTAACATGGATGTGGCTATTGAAAACCAATCTGTAGCTCTACTGTGGCTCAAGGTGGTTAAATTCCCAAGTTATGCTGTAAGCCAAACCATGGCTCAAACAACTGGCCATAGTATTATTGTTTCGGTTAATCATGGCAAAAAATCAGAGAAATTCAATGGCTTGAATTTACAGAAAACGTTGTTTTACCTAACCACCTTGAATCTTACCAGGTTCTGGACTGAAACTGCTCTGAACCTCAATGAGAGTGAGGGAGATGTGCAAGATATTAACACACTTGATAGTTGGAAACACTTTGATTTTCTGTGCTGCAATTATGTCATGAATGACTTGGTAGATTTGCTGTACAAAGTGTATAGTACGATGAAAACTGCTAAGGAGTTGTGGGAGTTTTTGGATAAAAAATATAAAACTGAGGATGCCAAGACTAAAAAGTTCATTGCTAACAAATTTTTAGATTATAAAATAGTAGACTCTAAAACTGTAATCAGTCAACTATGGGAACTCCAAGTGATTTTACATGAAATTCACGCCGATTGAATGAATTTGAGTGAAACTTTCCAGGTGGCTGCAATCATTGAAAAGCTACCTCTAGCTTGAAAAGAATTAAAAAATTACCTTAAATACAAGTGAAATTGAATGAACATTGAATAAATGATTATTAGACTTCGAATTGACGAAGACAATCGAAGTTCAGAAAAGAAGGGATTCAATCCTAATGTGGCTAAAGTCAATGTTTTTGAGCATGGTCAAAGTTCTCAGACTTACAAGAACAAGTCTGGACCGTCTGGTGGCAAAGGGACCAAGTTGGGACCGAAAGGTGGAGTTTCTAAAAAGAAACTTCAAGGAAAATACTTCAACTATTACAAAGTGGGTCATAAATTTTCGGAGTGTAGATTGCCAAAAAAGAATAAAGAAGTAAATGTGGTTGACCACATGACACATGATGTGTCGGAAATGAATCTCATAACTTTCATTTTTAAAGTGAATATGGTGGGCTCAAACCCAAAAGAATGGTCGGTTGACATCGGTGCTACGAGACATGTGTGTTATGATAAATAGTTCTTTACTGCGTTCGAAGCAATTGAGAATGGAGATAAGTTGTTTATGAAAAATTTAGCATCTTTTGAAATCAAAGGTCAAGGAAATATGGTTTTGAAGATGACTTCGAGGAAATAGCTGACTCTTAACAATGTGATGTATGTGCTGAAAATCTGCAAGAACCCAGTGTCTNGAAATGTTTGTTGAAAAATGTTATTTTTCCGATGGTAAATTTAAATTAAATGCAATGGTTTTTAAGTCAACGATGAATAAAATTAATTCTTTTACTTACTTGTTTGAGTCTTCCAATTTGTGGTATGACATACTAGGATATATTAATTATGAAACATTGAGTATATTAATTACCTTGAATTGTATACCCGCGTTCTATATTAATTCTAAACATAAGCGTGAAACTTGTGTAAATGCACAATTGATACGGTCATCATTTAAATCAATTAAAAGGATTACAGAACCACTTGATTTAATTTACAGTGATATATATAAACAAGTATTTTATTACTTTTGTTGACGATAACACAAAATACTATTATATGTATTTATTTAAATGTAAGGAGAAACTATAGAGAAACTTATTCTTTATAAGATCGAAATTGAAATTCAACTTAATAAGAAAATTGAGGTGTTGAGAAATGATCGAGTTAGATAGTATGATGCACCACTTGCTTATTTGAAATCATATATGAAATCACTACACCTTATTCGGCACAACAAAATGGTATTATTGAACGAAAAAATTGTACTTTAAAAGAAATGATGAATGCAATGTAAGTAAGTTCTGGGTTATTTCGGAACATGTAGGGGAAGCTGTATTATAGGCAAATTACCTTTTAAATAAAGTGTCCCGAAAGAAAATGGAAAAGACCCATTTATGAGTTATAGAAAAGGAAAAAGTCTTCTATAAATATTTAAGAGTGTGGAGGTGTCTTGCTAAAGTAACTGTCCCAACACCAAAGAAGGTGAAGATGGACTCGAAAACTATAGATTGCATCTTCATTGGTTATGCATATAATAATAGTGCTTATCGATTTCTTGTGCATGAGTCTAAAATACCAGACATACACAAAAATACAATAATGAAAACGAGAAATGCTTCGTTTTTTGAATATGCATGTCCATACAGATCCAAAGAAGAAGTGAGCTCTTCTAAAAGGACACCTGAGACAAAGATTGAAAATATTCAGTAATCAGGATCAAGAATTAAGGTTGAACCAAGATGTAGTAAAAGAGAATTAACTGAAAAATATTATAGTCTTGATTTTCTGACCTAAAGTGAACATCAAAACTTCCATATATCTTTGAATGGAGATTTAGAGGAAGAAGTCTACATTAAACCATTAGGTTAAATACGCATTTAAAAAAAAAATAAAATTAAAGACTGATGGATCAATTCATAAATATAATACCAGATTGACAGCTAATGTAGCAAACGAGAAAAATCTTGTATTTTGTTTTAAAAGAAATTTTCTTGTGGAACTCGAAATGATGTGGGTTACGCTATTACGTCGCTACAACACTTTCTAAGACTTCAAATTAATTATTTTGGCTACAATAGTAAAGTTATGTGCAAGTGTCTTACAATTTTGTAAGGTGTCGAAGACTGTTTTAAACGATAAATTTATTTTTTTATTTTGGTTACGTTATTTGTGATGAAATATTTTATACTAATTGCTACTTATGTTAAGTCCTTAAAAATTTAAAATCTAGATACACTTACTGTATATGCCAAACAGCCTTTAAACGTAATTTTGCCTTTCAATCGATTTTTTTTTAACCACATTATTTTAATTCCTTCTCCTACCTATCAACCCCTCAATCTGGTTTTTTCTACTAAATCACCCCATTTAAGCCCCCGTTTGGTAAAGATTAAAATCGGATTTTTAATAAATTTTGATAAAAGTTGATGAAATGTGTAGTTGAAAAGTTGTGACTCTCATAAAATATGTGGTTAAAATTAATTATTGACTTTGACTTAAAATTTTAATTGACTTTTAATCCAAACCAAACAGGAGCTAAATATACCATTCACCCTCTAAGTGCCAAACCATAAATTCCCATTTTGTTAACTACAAAAAACCCTACAATTTTCAGCTGGAAAGTTAACTTGCATGTTGATTTCACAAATCCACAATTTATATACATAAAATTACACTTACATTATCATTTAAATCCCATTTTCATTCATTTAACCTGTCCCTTTTTCCTAGACTAAAGATATCTTTGACTCTGGAAATTTTTTAAGGAGGGGCTAAGATCAAGTTGCATTTTGTTACGAATTGAACACAAAACAGCATTCAAACTCCAGACATTTTAAGGTAGGGTGTTTTCGGCACTTTTGTAAGTGAAATAAAATTATTTGTTTTCGATTTGCATTAAATGTGTTATCGTGTTACTCATGAGAAAATGGAAACACCATATGGTGGTTCAAATAAGAGATGAAAAGATGATTTTTATTATTTGAAAGGGATTATCAAAACTTGAGAGTAAGCAAACTGCTTGATCATCGGTTCGCTTTGTAAAATTGACGATGAAACAAATAACCTAAGTTTGCATTTTTAGAAAATATATGTTTTTTTATCATTTATTTAAGTGTTTTCTTTGAGTATTACTTGTGGTACTCATCCCTACTTAAAATCTTCAGGTTAATTCAGGTAGTGGTTTGATATAGTGACAAATGTTCGGCGATTCAAAATGCTCTTTAACTTTCTAGTAAAATTTTTCAGTTATGTAAATATTTTATGAACATTTAGATGACACTCTTAAAATCTTTTAAATGTTTATTTTGTCTAGTTTTTATATACATTGCACGTCAAATATAAATTTAGAAATGTTGGAATTACTATGCATGAAGTTTACTTATTGCTGAATTGAATTTTCTGATTCTATCTTCCTACTTGAAAATAGGTTTACAAGTCTTCTAATAATGATATTTGGAACTACCTTAAAATATCACATAGAGGAAAGGTTATGTCCATTTTAGTAGACTGCGTTGGATCAGTTTCGAAATTACTGTCCAGCATAGTTGAAAAAATATTTTCCTGCTTCAAAAATTATCGTTGAGACCCCAATTTTTTTATATGTTATGCGTACATGAATTGATAACCTCTGTTAAAATTTTGTAATTTTAGTTGACGTTTGTTAGGCCAAACATTTTTTACTTTTCGTTGCTACGCAACTGGTATTTGCTTAATTTTCTCCTAATGTTTTCCAAAATCAAATTGCACCATCATTGTCTAATTCTATATGGAAAAAAAATCTCCCATTATTTTTTTATTGCAAACTCCAAAATTTTTCGTATTTTCAATTTATTTTGGTTAACATTAAAGAGCTCAAACTAAGATTTTTTTAAAACACTTCGAATTCTAAGAATTTGGGGCGTTACAACTAAAGGATTTAAACAAAAAGAAGATATTGATTTTTGCGATACACACTCGCATGTGACAAGGATAACATCTATTAGAGTATTAATTGCAATCGTAGCATTGCATAATTTGAAGATTTATCATATCGAAGTTAAAATAGCTTTATTAAATGTTATCGAGGGGTTCATTGCTCTTAGACAAGAGAAAAAAGGTGTGTAAACTTGTTAAGTCATTATACTAACTAAAGTAAGCGCCAAAACAATGACATGTAAAATTTGAGAAAATTATGTTATCAAATGATTTCAAGATTAATGAGTGTAATAATTGTGTTTATATTAAAACTATACCAAGTGCATATATAATTGTATGTCTATATGTTGATGACATGCTAATTATGGGTAGTAATCATGATATCATAATAAATATCAAGAAAATATTGACCAAATATTTTGACATGATAGATATGGGTATTGCAGATGTAATATTAGGAATTAAAATCTTTAAGACATTTGAGGGACTTGTTTTATCTCAATTTCTTTATATTGAGGCTATACTTAAAAAGCTTCATATATATGATGAAAGT
>CAIGRF010073299.1:0-12044 GCA_903798235.1 Fraxinus ornus | reverse complement strand
GGCACATTCAAAGGAATCTAGAAAATCACAATATGGAAAAACATGAATTAGATGAAGTATCATTTTAGATAGATTGTCCGCCACATAAATGTGGCTGATGCATGATTGCAATTAGAGAATCTAGTTTAACCATTATCGATTTAGATAATAAATTAAAATCATGCTATAATAACATAATATGGCATAATGTCACGTGACATCTTATCATTGGATTGTTTAAAATACAATATATTTTACATCCATCATATATTGTCAACACTTATTATCTCAAAGCATTTATTCTTATGTTTCGGTCTAAGTGGCATAACCCAATAAATTAAGGCGTTCAATGTCACCTATATTGATTATCATGATAAGTAACACGATTCAACTGCACGTGTGTAATTATCTACTTCCAATCAATTTTATTAATAACCAATAAGAGCACAATTGCGATTTTAAATAGAAAATTGATAATTATTCGAAATTATTATCAGGTCATGTTAAAAAATCAAATATTTAGAATCCATTAAATAGACAAAATTTTCAAGTTTCACCTCCAAATCGCCATCAAATGTACTTTTTTTTTTTATCTGCTGGTGGTGAGATTATGATATTTATCCAACAGAACAAATTCTAGCCCTTCTTCACCAAAAACTAGTTATTCCCTTGAAATAATATTACCTTACAAGAATATGAAGAAAGAATAGTAATCCAAGATTGAAGGGAATTGAGTGATGAAGGACCAAAATATAAACGTTCAATTAGTTGACTATGACAATTTAAATGATGATTGCATATGATCAATTGGATGCAACTGGAGGTCAAATGAGTGAAATATAGTCAAAGTATTTTCATAAATCAATTTCTAATTGAATAAATTATGCCCCGAATTTTTAGCTTCAACTTAAGACATTATGCAGAAGAATTGTAGCCCTTTCAATTAGCATTCAAACTCACTTTGAAAGATCTCAATTTGTTGGCGGTGAGATTATGATATTTATCCAACGGAACAAATTCTAGCCCTTCGTCACCAAAAACTAGTTATTCCCTTGAAATAATATTACCTTACAAGAATACGATGAAAGAGTATTAATCCAAGATTGAAGGGAATGGAGTGATGAAGGCTTTCACAGAAATAATACCAAATCATAATGCAAACTAGTTGGAAATCCACGCCATCACACCACAAAATGGCAAAATCAAGGCTTCAATACCCTTAAAGAGAACTCCCACCTTCTCTATAACGCACACTGTGTACAGTAGCGAAAAAGCTCCCAACAAAAACTGAACCAAGATTTTTACCAAAGCCCGGGAGTTGTGGTCATCATTCAGCGTCTTAGAGATTATCTGCTAAACAAGTATTTTGACAAGGGAAACTTCAGACTCCTCGCTACCTGTCAACCACTTGAAAACACCACAAGTAATAGAACAACTTGTTATCAATTTAATTGGTGAGACGTAAATTGAGTTAAATAACGAAGTAAACGTGCAATCATGGAGCTGTTTTGAAAATTTATATTTGAGTCCATTTTTAAATACGTTTACTTGGGGCTTGAATTGTAAAGTTGCCTACTGGATCTCATATACTTATCTATGGTAGGTAGTGAACCTCGACCCGTGGCAACTTAAGACGATAGAACAGCAAAAATAATTTTTTAACCGAAAAGAATTAAACATTTCATTTTAATTAGTTAAAATTGTATTTAAGTAGTTAGGAAGCTCAATTTTAAACTTTTAATCCACCGTAGTATTTTGAATTTCATGTCAAAGCTTAATTTTATTAAACACGGGTTCACAAACAGCGAACAATAGGGACTTTATGTCCTCAAGTTTTAAATTTAATCCAATTCACTCCTTTAACTTTTAACTTTGTTCATTTCAGCCCCTGAACTTCTAATGTGATCCTAATTGGTCCTCCATCCCTGAATTTCTTCAATTTTGGTCCTTCAAGTTCTGAAAATATTCAAGTTGAACCCAATGTTCTTATTTCATACACCTTTGATCCCCACACATTCCAAATGCCAAATATGTTTCCCAAAACATGTAAATTATAAAACTAACTATCCAAAGCTTCTAACCAAGTCCTCAACTTCCCGGCAGTTATTAAAATCCACCATTCTTGTTCCAATTAAGTTCTAAATCTATTCCTTTTGCACGATTAATCTTCAAGTCGGAGTTTTTACCTAGAGTATATATATTAAAACAAGGAAAATTCTCTCAAAATAACCTTTAAGTAACTTTAAGAGCCTAGATAAATGTGTAAAACACTCTTTTGAGTTATATTATACAATCAATATATAAACCTATTAAAAAGTTTACCCTTCAAATGAGGATGCATGCGTCTATTTGTCGGTAGTCGAGAATGATGCTAACCAAGTGTGAAAGTTCAAGATCCATTATTGCGAAAACACGAGATTACACTTGGAGCCTCGAAGGGTTCCATTTATTTGAATATAATTACGTACAACATTACTTTATTTCTTAGCCATAAGAGAATAAAGGACGAAATAAAAGGTACATCAAGCATGTATCCATGCTTGCATTATTCAACATAACATTTCTAAATAAATTAAAGTGAGCAGTAATTGTCACTATTCTTCAGGTTTGACATCTTTTAGTTTCCTTGGTATTTTTGTTCAGGAATTTCTCCCACCACTCAGCTGATATTTTAGGGTATCTCTTCAATTTTTCATTCATGAAGTCTACATGATAAACTCCAAATCTAACGTTGTACCCTTGGGTCCATTCAAAATTATCAAAAAATGACCATATGAAGTAACCCTTCAAACGTACACCATGCCTGAAAACAAAAGAATAATTGATTAATTTCAAAATTTACAATTTTTCTTCGAATTTAACTACTATATATTAAAAAAAATGATGACTTACTCCATTGCCTTTCTAAGATATGCGAGATGGTCCTTGAAATATTGAACCCTTGTTTCATCATTACAAGCCTGTGGAACTGTTAGATTATTGTCTTTCAATTCATCCACCCCTACAAAAGATTATAGATGAATTCAACAAATCGCTAAATGCTCTAAAACTTTAGTATTTGTAATGTATATTCTTCCTATATATATATATATAAACAAACTCGATTATATACCATTCTCTGTAACGATAATCTCGGGATTATTATATCTTTCCTTTATATAAAGCATCATATTGTAAATTCCCTCTGGAACTATGTACAACCATGTCGAACCACCCTGACAGTAAGTAAAAAAGATTTGCAATTACATTAGAAAATACATAAGCATCAGAAATTATGTAAACCATTATATCTATTTTAGTTCATTGTGCCGGTATATTAGGAGTCTATGACACGAACATGTTTAACCATAAATTGTTTATATGCCTAAATTGTTAGAATAATCCATTCCATTTTCTATATTCTTTTTATCAGGGACGGTACTGTTATTGACTCACCCGTTTACCAATTGGCGTGTTACCGCGATGAGCTGAAGAACGAGAAGTAAAATCTTGTTAGAAGTAGTGTCCATTTTTTGTCAAGGTAAAAGATTGTAACTGAACTCGAGAAAAGGTTTCAGTACTTACTGTGATCTTCAACATGCTGATCATTGTCATAATGAGTTACTGAAGTCTCTCGAGGTACATTTTTGGCATAATGAGCCGTATAATAATTTATGCCTAAGAAGTCACATGAACCTTTCACTAGCGCCACCTCGTCTGGTTTAAATTTGGGAAGACGTTTTCGTACATTGTTTCTCATGGATGGTGGATAATCACCTGTTATTACAGGGGCTACAAACCTGAACAAGGGAAATGTGTTAAAATTAGAATAATTATTATTGATGTACTACCTGAACTTCTACAAAAATATATTTCACGTATTCTCTTAAAAATGCACAGTTTATTCAATATGCTAACAACAAAAATGAATAAACAGGTTAGAGGATTAAAAGAATGGAAGAGAAGAAATTTTCGATAAGGGATTCCAATTTAACGAACTTCCCAGGCCACTAATATCATTTGGAGATTTAGGAATTTACAGAGATGCAGAGAAATCGCTCAGGGTAATGCATAAACTACTCTAGCGCAAGCACCATTTACCATCCTAAATAAAAATCAATCGCCCTCCCAGCAGCCTCGACATCCTCTGGGTTGTTTTCATCGAGTGGATAATACCAGACTGAAACGTTTGTCATCCCTATTTTGCCTTGTTGGTGTTTCTGTATGTACAGATGTATTAATATTAAAAATCAATAAAATATTGAGAAATCTAAAAAAGGGTATTTCAGTATTTATTTTTGTATGTGCGTGAAATGTTAAAATAAAAACCTGATAATGTTTCCGGTATATATTAACCGCATGTGCATGAGCAAGGATCAAATTGTGTGCCACTGTATATGGTTCTGTTCCCGGATCTCCTTCCGAGGACTTAATGTGACGAGAATTGTATGCCTGAGCAACTGGTTCTCTGACTGCACGTCCTTCAGAGGATGTACGGTAAGGCATATTGTATGCCCGAGCAACTGGTTCTCTCACTGCATCTCCTTCAGAGGATGTACGGTAAGGCGAATTGTCTGCCTCAGCAACTAATTCTCTCACTGCATCTAATTCAGAGGATGTATCGTAAGGCAAATTGCTTGCCATATCTAGTAGTTCGGTGATCGGATCTCTTTCATCGGAAGTATCGTGAATATCGACTTGTTCTCTTCTCAGATATCCCCTAGTCCTAGTAGCGTTGTATGCCTGAGCAACTGGTTCTCTGGCCACATGTCTTTCCGATGAAGTACGCGGAGGAATATTGACATCACTTCTATGTTGAAGGACTCTGCAACGGAACAGTCTTTCCTTCGTCGTTGCAAGAGGACGACCTCGACGAGGGGGAAACCTTGCTATCACATAACCACAATAAGTAAAGGACCGTGGCTCATTGAGTGTGATCCAACATTTCACTCGATCACCAAATTCCCGAAAGCATATCTCAGCAAACTCACAAAAATGTTTCCTATTATGGAAATATGAAACAAGTTAAAGATCAACATATATGTCTGTACCTAAGACATTTATATTTGCACAAGAGATCAATCTGCTTATTATTATCCATTTTCTTTGAAGAAAAGATTTCTGCCTTTTCCTTCAATATATAGTTTGAGAACATAACTTTGTTTAATTACTTTGTCAAACATCTAGCACACGATGTCCACAAGATCGGTTACTTACACAATTTGATGATTTAAGAAGCCGCCATATTCAACTTCCAAACGTTGGGGAACATCCCAATGGAAGAGAGTTGCACAAGGCTCAATGCCTACACAAAAGTAATGAAGTACATATATTTTAATTTCGGAAAAAAATAAATGATTTCAAAAGCATATCAATCATGAAGGCACAATAAACACACGAATTCAAAGAAGTCTAACCTCCATCCAAAAGTGCGTCTATAAGATCGTTATAGAATTGGATTCCTTCTTTGCATATGCCATCACATATTCTACCACCTAAAATATCAATATAAAATTGTACACATATTAAAATAAAATCAAGGAACCTTTGCTAAAATTGAGGAAATTGCTCGGTGAGGTCATATTAGAGACTGCATCTGGTTTTCAAAATAACTTCTATTATTCAAAATATTTTGTCTAACGAGAACATTTTCTTGGCAAAAGTTTTACTACATTTTTCTCTTCCTTTTCTCTGAGTTCGACTTGAAAACTAGGCAAGGTTGAAGAGGCTTTCGACTCTATTTAGACATCCTAGTCAAACTTGTTAATGTAGACAATAAACTCTATATTGTCCAGAGTCTTGTCCACTTTGCCTAGCTCTCTATAGTCATTTAAAAAACTTTAACCAGAAAACATCACTTTAGCTTAAAAATTAAATAACGTACAAAGGCTACATCTTTCACGTTTCATTATTGAAATTAAAAAAAAAAAAAAAAATTGGTTTTCTGAATTTATTTAAGCTCAATCTGGTACCTGGTAAGATTCTGGACCACGAAATTGAAAATCTATAGGAATCCAGGCCAACCTTCTTCATCAAAGCCACATCTTCCTGCAACACTGTTGACGGTGAGTACAATATAGATTCAAATACAGCATTCTTGGTGGCTTAAATTAGATCGCAATCAATTGTAATGGGAATTTTTTTGTTTCTTCCACTTTTTTCAAAATTGAACTATTTGACTTCAAGCACCAACAAAGTATCAACTCATTTTGAATGTTATGTTCCAAATAATAGTCGTGTTTCAATAATGGCAATGAGCATTGTTTTTTGCATTAATGGATCAAAAGAGTTATTTAATTCATTTACAGTTGTTCGTTCGATTCCTTTTTCATTTACTTAAATATTGAAAATAGATGGGTAAAAAATGGCCTCTGGTGGACTGGTTTTCTTAGAAATTATGAGTTTTTATTTTGATATCAATTAGTCGAAAAGTGGTAAAAGTGTTAAAGTTTTTATAAATTCGGACCTTAATAAAATATGAGGGATTAGATGACTACCTCACTTAATGCTTAAGCTGATATGAAATTTTGATATATATTTATAAATTAATTAACATTACTATCTGCTACAGAAAATTAAATAGCTTAGTGCATTTACCTTGAACATGTTATAGTGATCGATTGCCACTTTTCCATTTGAACGATCCGCAACGCTACCTGCCAATCCAATTAATAAAGATAAATATTTGCACCCAATTATCTTGTGCCACGAGTACATGTACATGTGCGTGTGTAAATTAATACATGCTTGTGTCCAAGATTTGGGGTTCTATCTTAAAATGTAAAATCAGATAGCCTTTTTTTGGTTGATTGATATATTTAACTCATATGAGATCTATATACTTGACATGCCTCCACAGGATATTGACTCGTTAAAAAACATCAATCCTTGAATCCGAAAGCTTGGTCGAGAGTTTGAGATGGATGTAGTTACTTGTTTAAATTTGTTGGACGATGATACGATATTTAGAACAGAGATTTCATCTCAAATGGACAACGTTATATATAGGAGCAGCTGATTTACTGTTTTTAAACACACAAAACGAGAAAGAGAGAGATTGAATAGACCAGGATCGTGTTCTGTCATATAATCCCAGTTATTCCAGCCTTTACCCCCTACATTCCAAGCGCCTTCTACCTGAAATAAATTATACATCCATAAATTAAGAACTAAAGAAAGTTAAATTACATGTGAATGGATCTTCTAACATATGAACTACCACATGATGGTTTTAGCAAATCATCATTATGCTAAAGAATAATGCATTGTTTTATAAGCTGCGTTAAATAGTATTTCGCAACATTAACGAATAGTACGGTTTGTCCATTTTCCTGTCCAAATCTACCTGATACAACGTACTAAAACATACCAATTGCTCACTTGATACGCCGATGTTATAGCACCGAAGAAAAACTCCTCGGAAAATTAGTTACAAACCTGATATGCCGATGTTGCACCACCGAAAATAAAATCCTTGGGGAAACTAGAGCGTTTGACCTCAATTCGGCATGGATCCATTGGAATGAGCGGGATGAGATATTATAGTCAGTTGGGAGAGGTGTCTGGTTACTCTCGTCCATGCACTCTATTTATAGACTAGGGGTTTCAAATACTTGTATCGTACTATTAACATAAAGTATAAAGTAAGTATACTCTATTGGGATAGGCATCAATTCTTTTCTTTATTCTACTTAAAGTAAATTATGTACACCTTTAAGTCATTCTTTACTTCCTTCTCATTACATCTCAAGACCTTTTTTTGATTCTCCATATTAGAGCTTCATAAGTGTATTTTGTACACTTATCTAGGCCATTAAATTACAGTATTTATTAGTGATTTTGATGGGTAATAGCTTAATTATGTTTGTTAAGTTGAACTCAATGCAAATTGGTGGAATTGGAATAAATGAAAGAAATACAAAGTTCGGGAATCAAAGTGTAAATATTCAATAGTTGTTCGAACCATAAAATGATGATTGAAGATCATTGTGAAAAGAAAAGAAACTTCCATTCGTAGCCCTTATGACTCGAGTGAATAAGCGTGCAAGGGTATATAAAATCTGGTGCCCTATAGTCACTTGACTTAAAGTTATCGGTAAAAAACCGCTACAAGGATCATTTCGAAAATTTAATTGAGAGAAATCCACACATAAGATGAAAAAAGGAAAAGGAACAAAAAAGTGATTATTACATGCCTCGATTTAGCCTCAAACATTTATTTCACAAAATCTAAACCTTTGACAATGAATTATTAACTTAGTTAATTCTTGGAGGTTGAAGCACTAAAAAATAAGGAAAATCCTCATTTGTTAATATGTTGAGTTACGATTTGAAAAATCTACCCAAACTAGAAAGGGTGAGGATTAGTATAAATTCAACCTTAAATCACGCCTTAGAAGTAAAAAAAACAAAAAAAACAAAAATGAGTTTTGGGGGTGAATCTCACGGGAGAAGGATAAATATGATTGAGGGTCGGAATTTGAATTACTTTATAAATTTATGATACCTGACATGAATTTAGTTTTGCATTCGATAAGTAGAAGTTAATTTAGGCATTATGATTTTGTAATAGTTCATAGTTTTAACACATATGTTACAATCCCGAGACCAAGGGCAACTTATCTAACCATGTGTATTTTTTATTTCTGTTTTAGTTAGCTTATAGTTTTGTGTGAGGACGAAAAAATATTCAAGTTTTGGAGTGTTTGATAAGTTTGTTTTGCATATTTATTTTATTTCATGGACTTTATTTGTATGTTTTTGTCACAAAATGCCAAAGGGAGAGATTGTTAGGTCTAGTGTTGTAATTGGCATGTTTGCGAACAAAATGTCTAAATTGAACACTTGTAAAATGTCAGGGACTTGGATGCGATTTTGTATAGATGAGATAGGTTAGGGTTTGATGTTGAAAACAATGAAAATGCGGTGCCGAAATTTCGCTAGTTGCTCGCCTGACTCACGCTTAAGCTCAAGAAACAGAAGAGTCATCGCCCTCCTTTCGTCTCGTTGTCGCTCGAGCGAAAAGCTCCATCACTCTAGCGATGTATTTGTGCGGCAAGACCTAATTCGTGATTTTGAAGAGTTTTACAAGGCCCGTAACTCCTAAACGTCGCCAACTATAAATATAGATATCTGGGACGAGTTTCATAAGATTGTTCCATTGTACTTTCATTACATAACACATCCACATCATATTTTGAGAGATGCAAGAGCATAATTCTTTGGCGAAACCAAACATATTATTCATGTCATCCGACAACCTGGTTTTGAAAAATATCAGAGCTTCTAATCCAAAACGCGTGACTTCCTTAATACTTTGAGGAAGGGATTCAAGCGCGGGAAGAAGAACATGAATAGGTGATTCCTGGGTATTCACTTAGAAGAGATGTGTGGACAAGATCTTGAGTTTGTAAGTATATCGGTAGATCAGGAGGTCTAGTGGGGTTAGCTGGACAGTATCTACGGTAGGAGATCGTAATGCTGGAATGAGGAACAGATCTTGGAGTTGCAGGATTTATAATAGTTAGTGGAACTAGTTTGGAACTAAAATGTAACCTACATTGTTTGTAGTGAAGGTAATTGGTTTGGTCTAGTTGGGTTTCTCCGTCATCAAATTTTGTGTTATTTATTACTTATCCAAATATTTGGCGTGTTCGGTAGAGATTAAAATTGAAAAACAAGCCGCTATTGTCGACTTTTATTAGACGAGTGAGACCCAATAACGACTATATTTTAAGTTTTACTTGAATTTTAAGTACGACCAAACACGCCCATTATAATTGTGGTAATTCAACTTACAAAAATTGGAATGTATGATTAACTGTCTAGAAACTAATTAAAAGTGACATGTTGCTTTACTTAGCTTGATCCCGCACGTAAGGTCGAACTAATTTATAATCTATATCCAACTAACTGCATCTAGCGATGCATAGAACTGAGTATAGCCGAACGCTTCTTCTTAAGTTAAATACCCGAACGGGTATGTAAACCGAGAACCTACGTGTTTGGTTCGGTTCTTGGTTCCAGACAAAGAACCAAATATCCCTAATTTTTTTATTCTTAAAAAAGGCAAAACATTTTATTGAAATAAATTTGCTAACTAACTAATTTAATTAAAACCCAAACTATAATTTTCTTATTTCTAACTTCCAGCCCAAATCCAATTAATCAAATTGACCTAAATTGTACACAGATATCTTATTCTACCGTAGTGTTGTTTATTTATGGAGAAATCGAAATTAAAGTCTCTCTTTATTATTGTGAGCTCACTATCTTCCGCTTCATATGATCTTAGCTGCCAAATCTATGGAGCACTCAACAAAGAGTAGTGCAAAAGATATGGACTACATTGTTTTATAAGAGCTAGAATTGAACATATTATTAGTTGAATTAATGTAGAGTTGTTGTAAATAATAAAAAAAAAAAAAACTAATTATTGTACGGAACCCGAAAAACAAATGGAGCCGAATTGAATCGAACCGAACTCGAACGGTTCCATAATTAAATTTGGACCCGACAATTCCATTTTCTAAATATTCGAAAATTTGGGTTCGTTTCGGTTCTCCTTAGAATTGAACTAAATCGGACCATATCCAGCCTAATTATTTGTTTTGACAGTTACGAAAAAGCCTATTAAGTAATTTCCTCAACAAATACTATGAGGTTGTTTTGAGACCCATTTTTTGTCCGAAATGCATTTTGAAATAGAATTTTAATGGATAATATGTGGTTAATAAATAAGGAAAAGTTTTAGATTTAAGTGTAATATTATTTTATTAAAGAATGTGGTTAAAAATAAGAGAAAACAATATACTTTAAAAATATTGAGGACGGGCAAAGACCACAAAAGAGGTTCCACGGAATGAACTTTTTGGCTTACACAAAAGTTTTTTGCTGAGAAATTTCTACTTTCGTTCTCGTTGTTTGTATCCATGATTGTTCTTAGTGTTTGTGTGCAAAGGTGCAATTATTCCCGGCCAAACTTCAATTTTTCATTCAAATTTGAAAAAAAGAATATTGGAGTGGAGCTAGGGGCAGAGCAATAAAGATATATTAGGTTGGGCTGAAATTTAATTTTTTTTTTTAATGAACTTATACCATAAAAGATGTTCTAAACCACACGGCAAAACAAAAATCGGATCCAAAATCGGGTAAAATCATGCCCAGCTATCTGATTATGACAAAATCGCTAAAAACCCACTGAACCGGCCTATTGAACTGTAAACCGGTGAACTAGTCGCAGTTTGGTGGTTTTCCTGATTTTTTTTTTTTCTTTTTTTAGTCATGAATTATGAGGCCCATAGAAAACTATTGGATGTCATGCTCATTTAATAAATTCACTTCTCTCAAATGGTTTCATAAACTTCCAATGTGGGATAATATCTTTTATAGATGCTATCCTCTCCGATGGTTACATAAAGTTGCAATGTGGAATAGTGGCATAACAAAAAAAAAAAAAAAAAATGTTAAAATGCCCATCAAAAGCATTTTCCAAATGTATGTCTAATTCAATAATTTGATTTTGAATCCCGACTAATTAAATTGTAATATTCACTTTCATCCTTTCATTTATTTAATTTTCAAATTTAACTTAAATGACACTTGATTATTAATATGCTAATGTTAGATATAATTTTCTATGAGTTTAAACTATTTTAATTTAACAAAGTAAACTATTTTAACATATCGATTTTTAATTTTTGAAGTATAGAGACTAATTGTAGGATAATGAATCTAATTAACAAACATAAATTGACTTTGAATTATTGATATGAATTTTTTTAAAAAAAGTTTATTGTTTTCACAGTATTTTATGAAAAATTAGCTCAACCCAAAAATTAATTTCCGTGCCCAGAAGCAAATTCATGATGAAAAATTAAAAAGAATAAAATTGTCCAACCCAAATATTAATTTTGGCCCAATTTACTTCATTTCCAACTGAACTCTAAAACTGAAATGATACACAATTAACCAAATATTTAAATCCAATTAACCAAATATTAATAAAATTTTGCTTGTGGGGTGGGGGTAGGCTGGGCTAAGCCCACCCCTCCCCCTGCCCCTGAGTGGAGCTAGTGGTCGAAACG
>CAIGRF010073296.1:0-25132 GCA_903798235.1 Fraxinus ornus | reverse complement strand
CCTTTTTTTTTGGGAAATGTTAAATGTACATAGGGCCTGTTTGGTACGGCTTAAAATTCAATTAAAATTGAAAATATGACCGTTATTGGGTCCCATCCGTCTAATAAAAGTCAACAATAACGACTATATTTTCAATTTTAATCTGATTTTAATCTTTACCAAACACCCTCATAATTTTACAGCCCTCTTATATAGGGTGGGGTCCGCAAATTTAAAAATCGCGACCCCCACTCTCTATGTGAGAAGGTTGTCAAAATGAATATGAATCAACTGTGTACATTTAGTAAAGTTCATTTTTTTTTTTTGGTTAAAATGATATTTTATTGAATAACGTATGATTAATAAATAAATAAAAATTTTAAATTTACGTATAATATTATTTTATAGAAAAATGTACGATTAAAAAATAAATTTTGAAAAAATAAAGGCAAACATAGGTCTTCATCTTCTAGATGGTGTACTATTTCTTTTTAACATTTATCAATAATAACATTTGAAGAATTTACATATCTTTTAAAATTCTTTTATTTATCCAAAAATTACAAACCATGCAGAGTTTTTATGGTTGTGCCTCCAAAAATGTACGATTTGTAGTCGAAGAAGTCATAACCTACCTTCAATCTTCAATCTCACTTCAGAAAAATCTCGACGGTAGAATAATATTTTTGTATATTGCAAAATTAATGTAATTCTCCAACTTTTTTTGATCCAACTTCGACTTCAACATTATCAAATTGCTTGAGCGTACATGTATTTTTATTTGAAGTCCTAGTAGTTGTATGGTAAATGATTAATATGAATTATGAAAAGGTAAAATTGTGAACATTATTTATTTTTTCTTTGTTTATTCTCTTTTCTTTGTAAAGAAGGGAAGCAATGAAAATGGATACATCTTGAAGGAAACGAAATTATAATTAGGCAGGGTCCCACCTAAAATCTTTCAACTTAATTACCAGACATAATACTTTAATTAAATTATTTTTACAAAATAAATACCGAATGTGCTTTTTTTGACTTTTATTATTATTATTATTTTTCATCCAGTAATACAATTTTTTTCCCCATCATCCAATAATTATGCAGGGGTTAAGTAAAAAAATAAAAAATAAATTGAAACATTTCAAATATTAAATAAATTAAATTATATTTTTTAAGGTGCCTTTTCTTTTTTCCTATTCTTTGACTGAGTAGTCTGTCTTATTCTTACAAGAGAACTACCTTCGTCTCTCCTTTCTCTCTCTCTCTAGAAATTTATTTCTTTTTGTTTTCCTCGTTTTCTCTCTCTAGCCTTCCACCCGTTGCCGGGAGTTCCTAACCACTGTTTCCGCCGCCGGCAGCGTTTATATACACCGCCGGAGAAAGACTCAACCACTCGTTTTCGGTCCATCGCGACATTAACTAAAAAAGGACTCTCCTTTGACTTTTAAGCATCAAGGAAACTGGTAGTATAGGTTTTAGTACGGTGTTTTGCGGTCAATTTTTTCAGATCTGAGGGGAAAAAGGGGCAGGGGTTTAGTACTGTTGAATGTTGGAGGGTGTTTTGGTAATTTAAGAGGTGAGGTGTGGATGGTACTTTACGGCCGTGGAGGCGCATGATAATGAGCCGAGGGAGATGGTGGTGGCGGTGGTGTGGCGGTGACCGTTTCACATGGAATGGCAGATCTTGTTAGCTATGGTAATGCCAACCGTGACATCGAGCAGGTACTTTAGTTCTCTCTTTCTCTCTGAACACTTTCAAAGATTAAAGAATAAGATCTTTGTGTTAGATTGGTGTTTTTTTATTGCTAAAGGTGAAGAATTTTGAAACTTAATTTTTAAAGAATTTGATCGTATCTGTAATTATGCCCTTTTTTCAAGAATTGATGAAACGGCTGATTTAGAGGTTAGAAGAACGAAGTCTTTTTGTTTTGTTAAATTTGATTTGCTGTGATTTTTTAAAACTTTCTGCTACCTTTAGTAAAAACGTTCTTTCATATTTTGTAGTAGCTCATAAAAAATGGAATCTTTATACNGAACGAAGTCTTTTTGTTTTGTTAAATTTGATTTGCTGTGATTTTTTAAAACTCTCTGCTACCTTTAGTAAAAACGTTCTTTCATATTTTGTAGTAGCTCATAAAAAAATGGAATCTTTATACTGGTATTTTTGGAAATTTGCTGTGCCTAATATAATTGAATATTTATTCATTTTTCTCCTATGTTGGAGCAGTGCTTTTCTTTTTGGTACGTATTTCTTAACAAGATGTAAGGAATGTTAAATTGGAGTAATTTGAGGTTTAAAACATGCAAGAACCTGTTTTTGGCAGCATTTTCATTTCATTTGGCATTCAAATACTTCCCCTTTTGGCCTTCACCACTCAGAAAATGAGGAAGGATTGTGAGACGAGGAGGAAGAATTATCACTCATAATTTTATTGCCTAAGATTTATGATACAATACAGTTATCTGGGATTTATAAGAATATGGGCTGCAGCTTTGAATTTCCTAGTGCTTTTGGGAATAATTTACCAGGTTAACAGATATATGACTAAACACGTAGATGTATATGTTTAACTGATGTGGTTGAAAGTCACTGTGTGATTGTCTCCAATGCATAGAAATATATGTAATGATTTGAGTATTAAACCAATGGAGTTAAACATGGAAATTTCATAAACATGTGATATATATCATTATTTATGTTATAATGAAGCAAAGTAAGTGCGGACATGTAATATAGACACGTGAAAGAAGCTACATGAACCTACCGACATGAAAAATGGAATGAGTGTAAGACAATTCTCTAAGGGCGGACATGTAATATAGACACGTGCAAGAAGCTGCATGAACCTACCTACATGAAAAATGGAACACAATCTGTAAGAGAGTTGTCTAAGTTCAATTTAACTTACAAATGTAATATATACACATGCAAGAAGCTTCGTGACCTACCAACATGAAAAATGGAACAAATGTAAGACAATTTCAGTTTAACGTTCAAATGTAAATTTAAATGTACGCAGTGTGTTATTTATACCCTTCTTTTTATGTCTTTTTCTTTATTAATTCCTTGCACCATAGTAATTTTTATTTTATTTTTTATTTTTTTGTACATTGTAATTACTCCCTCTGTGCCGATTTTCCTTATTTTCTTTTCTTTATGTAGTCGTGTTTCTTTATTGAGAAAATATTTGTTTTGTTCGTTTACTAATATACCATTATTTAATTTGTCTAGTTATAACAAATTCCTCCCACTTAATCTTGAAATTGTATTACCTTCTCGGAATTATCCAACTACATACACACATTTCCCACCTCTTCTTGGAAACATGGACAAAACACATTATTTATTACAAGTTGTTGGTAAGTAAATGAGGGTAAACTAGGAAAATTCTTTGCAAAAATTGCTTATTCAATAATATTAAATAAAATAATTTGTGTGAAAAAAAAAATCAGCCTATATAAGTGGGACGGAGGGAGTATTACATTAGCAACTGTTTGTTTAACAAATATTTACAGTAGTTCTCAAGGTTATTTGGAAAAACAAATGCAATTCTTTAACATTACAAAATCTCTCTATAGAAGTTCATAGAAAACGTTGCATCGAAAAAAATTGAAGTAGTTGCTCTAGTTCATACATTGCATTTACTTATTCAACAACATGGTGAAAACAAGACTAGAAAAATAGGGAGAACATTAAGAGTTTTGAGTGACATAAATTTTCATCCCTCTACAATTCCCTTATATCCTACTGTCTTTAACGAAATGCATATGATCATGCTTCCCTTATAAAAATATATTCACTTTAGTGTTTTTCATTTGCTTTTAATGTGATATTATGCCTTCTTTTACTATTTAAGAAAAACATCTATTCTCTATAATTTGGTCACGTGTTTAAGAACTGTCTTGGATTGGTCGGATAAGAGTTTGATGACTGTCTAAAATAAAACTTGTATTTGTCATCAAGTTATGGATAAAGGAGTACCACATTAATGCCTGAAGATGTCCAGACGCATCTGTGCTGTCACGTCATTATTGTTCTGAAAATGTTTACACTTCTTATTAGAGATGGTTTCTCAATCTATTTAGCTGTTTAAACTTATATAATGTTATTTTTCTGAAACTGGGTCATTCTCTATAAATCATCTTATGTTTACAGCTGTAAATACCTCTATTAGTGACTGATCTCCTATTACCTTTTGCAGGCATTGGTTGCTCTAAAAAAGGGTGCTCAGCTACTAAAATATGGTCGTAAAGGAAAGCCTAAAGTTTACCCGTTTAGACTCTCTAATGTAAGTTCAAAATACTTTATGCATAATCAGGACTTACCCGTTTATTTAGTTGTGTCAAGATCTCCTGGGAAAGAGATAAAGATGTTTTTTTCTTTTTTTCATAAACAGATTCATATAGGTGCTTGAGATGATATTATCCACATAGTCCTTATTAATATTACGTTGTAATTTTTTTCCTTTTCCTTTTTCTTTTGCTTTACTAGCATTTTATTGTTCTCTTGTGATGCAAGTTATAATCTCTATACCTATCATTTTCTCACAACATAGGTGAGAGTTGATATAACACTTTATTTTATTTTAAAAAAAAAAATTAAAATCTAATAAGAAATGTAAGCATTTATTGAAATATTTCTTGTGGTGGATTATGCTTTTATATCACAATAAGTTAGCAGGGTGATAGTTTCATGCCAACACTGTGATTATAAAAGGGAAAGACACCTCTCTCCTCTTGATATTAACATCTTGTCTTTATTTCTGATTACTAGGAGTGACTTGGTGCTTCAATACTCAAGTTTGATGTAATATTTGAAATATGTTACTGTATGCTTTGACCATTAATACTCAGATACTCATTTTATGGGAAGAAACCATCCGCATATTTCCTGTCAACTGCATTTGGAGTCATCAAAATTTCTGGCATACAAAATACTTGTTCTTCTTTTTTTTTGGTGATCCTCTGAGATATTCTATGCTGTCACAATATTCATGCTTTGTAAGTCTGATAGTGGCTGTGTTTTCGTTTGGCATCTTATAAATTGATCGAACAAAACAGATTGTAGATCTCTCAAGTATCTCTATATAATGTAAAAGTAATGGCCAAGTTACTAAAGTAATTGGGAAGTTTAATAAATTGTGAATGAAAATGAAATGACAGTCAGGTTAGATTGAAAAGGATGGGAGATGCGTTTTAGTGCTTTCTCTTCTCAACAGACTAAACTGGATTTTTTTGAATGTTTTTGTTTCTGATAGGAAGGCCGTCTGTCACAGCCTTGTGAATATTTATCACAGAGTGATTGGTTTGCAAAGGAAGAACTAATAATTTCTGTGTTTTGCATTAAGAATGTATATAAAGAAGTTATGCTTTTGTTGGAGCTTCTTTCCAATTACAATCTGTAATACTTTCTATAGTAAGATAGAATTTGGTGGCCGTCAATGGTCATTAGAATTCATGATGTTTTGAATATCCATCATTTTGAAAGGTATATGTAATATCTAATTGAGTCGCTACTCCTTTCTATTAACCATCAGTCCTTGATTTAACATATTGTCATGACTTCTCAAACTATTTTCAGTTTCGCGTTTATTTTGTTTCTCCGACATGCTAAAAGTTGATTTGATGTTAATATTGCAGGACGAAACATCTTTAATTTGGATCTCTAGTAGTGGTGAAAGAAGTTTAAAGTTAGCTTCAGTTTCAAGAATTATCCCTGGACAGAGAACCGTGAGACTTTGAAGACCTTATTTCATGTTCCTAATTCATTTTAGGACAATTTTGACAGTTTGTAACTATCCTCAACTTCTTTTTGTATGTTTCTAGGCTGTTTTTCAAAGATATCTGCGCCCTGAAAAGGACTATTTATCCTTCTCCCTCATATACAACAATGGGAAAAGATCCCTTGATCTGGTTGGTGATTGACTGATTTCTGTTATTAAATAAATATTACATTTTCTCTGTAATTTTATGAAGTTGTGCCTATGCTTTGTTGTATAATTAGATCTGCAAAGACAAAGTTGAGGCAGAGATCTGGATAGCTGGCCTTAAGGCTTTAATATCACTGGGACAAGCTGGACGCTCAAAAATTGATGGATGGAATGATGGAGGGCTCTATTTTGATGTAAGTATTGCAAACTTGCATTATCTATCGGCTAATCATGGAGTTTATCCTTTCTTTTGGGATCATACATGAAATAAGATGCTGTAATTTGCTTGATTAGATAACTAGGTTAGTTATAAAGGTCAGGTTTGCGAATTTTTTTGTTTTGCTTTACAAGTGATTTCCAGTTTTACAACATTAAAACTTGGAGATGAGTATAAAAAGCCTTTTGGGATATTTTGATCTCCTTAGGGATATCTTTTATTGAAAATCATGGTGTCCTTTTTAGGTTGAGAAAATCTTACATTTAATAAAAAAAAAAAGGAGTGATTTTGGCAATCCCAATTTGTTTGGTCGCATATCCTGAAACAGGTAGAATGATGTGAATGATTTTAGTCCTTATTGGCTTTTTGACACATCTTTTACTGCTACTGGTCTTGGAGTTTGCAATCGATCAGTGGACGAGTGAGCTTTCATTTGGAAAGAATTTATAGATGATTAAATTTATAAATAGATAGAAATGAGTGGTGGATAAGTGGATACTACTTCTGAGTCCATTGGAATGTGTGGTTGAAAATGAAGTTTGACCATTTATACATTGATTTATAAAGTTTGCCAAATGGTTCTTAATATGTAGAATAAGCAAATTATGTTTGTGATGGTCTTGGTGATGTCGAAACACATCTATATGGATATTGTCTCTGTTATATCAAAACATTACTATCATGTGTAACTTGTGATTCCTAATGATATGATACCAGGATAGCAGAGATTTGACATCAAATAGTCCAAGCAACAGTTCTGTGAGTGCTACACGAGAGGTTAGCTCTCCGGAGGTTTCGATCAAGTCAAACATAAACCCTTCTCCGAACAGTTATCGCACAGATAATTCGGTGCATTCAGAAAGTTCACATGTAGCTTTGGATCAAACAAACATGCAGGTGAAAGGATCTGGTTCAGATGCATTTCGAGTGAGTGTTTCTAGTGCTCCTAGTACTTCAAGTCATGGTTCTGCACAGGATGATTGCGATGCTTTAGGGGATGTATACATATGGGGTGAGGTTATATGTGATAATGTTGTCAAGGTTGGGCCAGAGAAGAATGCTAGTTCTGTGAGTACTAGAGCTGATATGCTTCTTCCTAGGCCGTTAGAATCTAACATTGTTCTGGATGTCCATCATATCGCCTGTGGGGTTAGGCATGCTGCATTAGTTACCAAGCAAGGTGAAATCTTTAGTTGGGGTGAAGAATCTGGCGGGCGGCTTGGCCACGGAGTTGGGAAAGATGTTACTCAACCACGTCTTGTGGAATCTTTATCCTTTTGCAGCATTGATTTTGTAGCATGTGGAGAGTTTCACAGTTGCGCTGTTACTATGGCTGGTGAACTTTATACATGGGGAGATGGGACACATAATGCTGGCCTCTTGGGTCATGGAACTGATATCAGTCACTGGATACCGAAGAGAATTTCAGGTCCTCTTGAGGGACTTCAAGTTTCAATGGTTACTTGTGGTCCATGGCACACTGCCTTGATAACATCAACTGGACAACTCTTTACATTTGGGGATGGAACCTTTGGTGTTTTAGGCCATGGTAATCGGGAAAACGTCTCGTACCCGAGGGAGGTTGACTCTCTTTCAGGGTTGAGGACTATTGCCGTTGCTTGTGGAGTGTGGCATACTGCTGCTGTGGTTGAAGTTATTGTAACACAGTCTAGTGCCAGTGTTTCATCTGGAAAATTATTCACATGGGGTGATGGTGATAAAAACCGTCTTGGACATGGTGACAAAGAACCTCGACTGAAACCTACCTGTGTACCTGCACTTATAGATTACAATTTTCACAAAATTGCCTGTGGACATAGTTTGACTGTGGGCCTGACTACATCCGGGCATGTTTTCACAATGGGAAGTACAGTCTATGGTCAGCTTGGAAATCCTCATTCTGATGGAAAGCTACCTTGCTTGGTAGAATACAAGCTTGCTGGTGAATCTATTGAAGAAATTGCTTGTGGTGCATATCACGTGACTGTCTTAACATCCAAAAATGAGGTCTACACGTGGGGAAAAGGAGCCAATGGGAGGTTGGGCCACGGAGATATAGAAGACCGGAAAACGCCAACACTAGTTGAAGCTTTAAAGGATAGGCATGTTAAATATATTGCATGTGGTTCAAATTTCACAGCTGCTATATGTCTTCATAAATGGGTTTCTGGTGCTGAGCAGTCTCAGTGCTCAGCTTGTAGACAAGCTTTTGGCTTCACGAGAAAGAGGCATAATTGTTATAATTGTGGACTAGTACACTGTCATGCTTGCAGTTCGAGAAAAGCACTGCGGGCTGCATTGGCACCTAATCCCAGCAAACCATATCGTGTTTGTGATGCCTGTTCTGCTAAATTAAGTAAATTGGCAGAAGCTGGAGTCAATAGCCGGAGAAATGCTGTACCGCGCCTTTCTGGTGAAAATAAGGACCGGTTGGACAAGGCTGATCTGCGATTAGCCAAGTCGGGAATGCCATCCAATTTTGATTTGATTAAACAGTTAGATACAAAAGCAGCTAAACAAGGAAAGAAATCGGATACATTCTCTCTAGGCCGTTCCACTCAAGTGCCTTCTCTGTTACAGCTAAGAGATGCTGTAATTTCTGCAGCTGTTGATGCACGTCGAACAGTTCCAAAACCAGTTCATGCACCATCTAGTGTTAGTTCAAGGTCTGTGTCCCCCTTCTCAAGAAAATCTAGCCCTCCACGATCTGCAACACCAGTCCCTACAACTTCGGGACTTTCTTTTTCCAAAAGCATTACGGAGAGTTTGAAGAAAACTAATGAACTTTTGAATCAAGAAGTACATAAATTACGTGTGCAGGTACATCCCAAATTTCAATCTTTGTTTCCCCGTTCAGCTTTAGTTTCTCAAAGTTAAATCTTTTTTATTTTGATGATAGGTCGAGAGCCTTAGAAATCGATGTGAACTGCAAGAATTGGATATCCAGAAATCAGCAAAGAAAGCTCAGGAAGCAATGGCATTAGCTGCAGAGGAATCTGCTAAATGTAAAGCTGCAAAAGAAGTGATAAAGTCTCTTACTGCACAGGTGAGGTTAAGCTTTAGATTTGTATTGACAACTCTTGAATTGAAAAACGCCTCTGTGATCAAAAGTGTTCTTCTGCTGCTGAATGTATATTTGATTGGTCTGTTATCAGAACTTAGCTCTTGTATCTTTCTAATTTTTTCTATTGGTAAATTAAAGGTCAATTATTGCCTAAACAATATGCTCTATTGACTTCTCTAGTTTTCTCAATTTTTAGCTCAAAGATATGGCAGAAAGGTTGCCACCGGGGGCTTATGATTCTGAAAGCATCAAAGTGGCTTACCTACCAAATGGTGTGGAACCAAATGGCATACGCTATCCTGGTGCAAATGGTGAAGGAAATTCAAGATCTGATACGATCAATAGCTCATACACGGCCTCCCACCTTGGAATTGATTCCACTACAGTAAATAGAATGAGCAATGAAATTAACTCGGGTGCTCAGGGACTTGGATTTTCAGCTATCAATGGGATGAATGAACGCTCGGATGTCAGAATTCCTAATGGTGGTGAAGATGTTCAGGCTTACAGGAATAGCGCTGAAAGTGTGAACACTAAAGAATCTGTGCCTCCGGATGGTGAAAATGTCTTAAAATCAAGAAACTCGATGGTTCCTGGTAATGCTAGTCAAATTGAGGCTGAGTGGATTGAACAGTATGAATCTGGTGTGTATATAACACTTGTAGCCCTTAGAGATGGAACTAGGGATCTCAAACGTGTCCGCTTCAGGTATCCGGCATTGTCATTTTCATTATATTGTTAATATTCTATTTTATTTTTCTATAAAAAAATGTGCATATATTGGTGTGAACTGTGATGTGAATAAGAATTAACTCTGGTATCTTCTTTCTTCTATATGCAGCCGAAGAAGATTTGGGGAGCACCAAGCGGAGACTTGGTGGTCAGAGAATCGTGAAAAAGTTTACGAAAGATATAATGTTCGTGGATCAGACAAGTCATCGGTTTCTGGCCAGGATACGCGACGGTTCGATGGAGCTGTTTCACCATCTTCCCAAACTTAGCTTCAAAGGAAAGATAAATTCTCCATTTATGCTAATGCAGGCTCTCATAGTGATGGAGGAAGTAGAGACTCATCTATTTTTTGCCCTTCCCCCCATTTTTCTTATCCCCTTTTCTTTCTTTTTATTTCTTGGGGAATCCATTGTTTTTGTTACCTATCGTATTGTCGTGTATATAGACATGTCGATTATTATATGCTAGAAAGCCTTGGTGCCCCGTTTTATTACCCATTTTCTGCTTATACATCGGGGTATTTGGTATCACTTAGCATGATTTTTCAATAGATGAATATTGTCTAGTTCAGCGTATCAAACATGCTATTAGTTTTTCAACAAGAAGTTACACATCAATCGGATGACTGGCGATTGTTACATCATGGAAAAGATTGAATGTTGATTTGTTATTATGTTCTTGTGTGGATTATGCATAGCTCGTAATTGGGTGGTTATGTGAACTTTGGATCTTTGTCTACTCTAATGTCACGATGTTAATTTATTTAGGGCATGTTTGTTTCAGATTAAAATTAGATTTTAGACAAAGTCAAAATCAAACAATCAATATTAACCACATTTTTCATGAGTTTCACGACTTTTTAACCACACATTTCAAAAATTTCTATCATAATCTATTAAAATTTAATTTTAATATCTAACAAACACCCTCTTAATTATATTCTTGTATTCAGAAACTACTTAAATAAACGACTACTTAGTAACTATTTTTTCTCAATTAACTGTAATTTTTTATGTTACAGAAAGCTGGCCTTGTGATGTAAACTACATAACAGAATCTCGTAGTAATTAAATATTAATCATAAGATGAGCATGCTAAAACGAGATTACGATATTATTAAGCAGATAATTGTTACAACAAAGGAATGTCAAACAAATTAATATTCTTTATTGCAATGTCCATTAATACATAAATCTAATTATACTTATTTAACAATTAAACATGCAATTAATGATGTCTTAAGCCAGCAATACTCAAAGAGGGGGTCCTTAAATTGCACGCTTTGACTAATTTAATTAAGAATGTTTGAGCTATAAGGGTGATTTTGGCTGGACTTTTAAAAAGTTACTTCCGAATTAAGGGTTCATTTGGCATGATTTTTAATAAGTTTAAAAAGAAGTTTTTGAAATTTAAAAGTGCTCTTGAAATCGTTTGATTGATTTTTATAAAAGTATTTTTCTAGTTAAAAAAGCTTATAGAGAAAGTTGACTTGATGGAATTTTTTCTAAAAGCTTTTTTGAAAGAGGAAAATCTTTTATTTCAGAATACATTCTTCCAAAATAACGTGGCTCAAACACGCACTATGATTTATATTTCCAAAATGTCTAAAAAACTTTATAATAGAGATATGCAAAAATGTAAATTGTATTTTTTGACAGAAAATGCAAAAATTATGTAAATTTACATATTTTTTACATCCATGAGACAAAAAATGGATTTAGATTTTTTCATTGGAGCAGAATTTGAATTTTGATCCACCGTGATACAAATGAGGATGCAAAAGTGATTTTAGAGAACAATTTACACCCAATTTTACATCACGATTAGAGATATTCTAATGTAGCTTATTCATAAAGTTCTACAAAAAGCAAAAGTAAAAGTAGAACCCTGTCAAAGGGGCCAAAAATACTTCTGAAGCTCGATTGATTTTGACCTTTTCTTTTCTCTATTTTCAAGAGTTTAAGAAGTTAAAATAAGCAAGGCGAGATTTACTTTGATAAAAAGTGAAGAGTAAAAGTAAGAAAAAAGTAATTATTCAAACATATTCCTAGACTACTTTATTCATTGATTTATTTTCTACTTGGAGGTTAGATCCTATGCTGTTCAAAATTCATAATAAACCGGTAGATGTCGGCGTCTAATCCTTGAAGGAGTAGGTAAATGTCGTATGATACTAAAATATTTGTCGAGTGAACCTGTCAAGTGTGAAGAGGCACGAGATTCTCTTTAATAATCAGCCAAAAAGAATAAAATAAAAACTCATCGAGCAGGTGCAACATTTTTTAGTATTCCAGTAATGCAGAAAATGACAGGTTTTTCTTTTCTTTTCTTTTTCTTTTCATGCACTTATGTGTTGTAACTGTGAAATCGAGGTCCGTCGACAGTGACTCGCATTTGTCAATCGAGTCATATTAGAACAATTAGCTTTACGAGCTCGGATTGGTCCACAGCAAACCTGACTTATCATGTTTCTTTATGGCTTGACAACTTAACGATGCTCCTAGCATGTTAGCATTTGGTGATTTAAACCAACGGTTTCTTGAATGCATTTGGTGATTTAAACCAACGGTTTCTTGAATTTCCCTCCAATAATAGAAATTTGGTTCAATTTCTGTACCAAACTTTGACATTATGCTCATTTATATATTTCTATTTCCATTTTCCCAATTGACTTGAAATAAAGACAGTTTAACACTACATTTCAAACATTCAAATTAATCTAAGATCTCATTTTATTAATTTGTTTTGATTTTTCTTAAAATCCATTGACTTTTAATTTGATAACTCGGTTTAATACTTATTCGAGGTTTTTCAAACACAAGTTTACCTTCTTAAATATCCGTCAAGGAATTATATCTATATTCACATATAGATAGCGTGCTTGGATCGCTACAAAGGGCGATGCTAATACAAATATTTGCATTCCAATAGCTTCTCAAAAAAACACCTGAAAGAAGACTCACATCTAAAACTTCCAAGTGACAGTACTTTTTGCTATATACATGCAACTATACTTCTTCAAGGTGACCCTTGCCAGCCCTGCAATCCAATGTCATTGTGCTGCCGTGAAGGACCCGAAGGTGGTGCAGGCATTCCTTTCGGCAAAAACCCGTAGAAGTTACCAGAGGAAGCGAAAGATTTAGGCTTAACCTTAAGAAATAGTGTATGCCTAGCACTGTGAACTTGATCAACCTGCTGAAATATTAGTAAAAACACTAGCAATAGCAGCATAGTGGGAATTGCTAGAGGCTTTTTAGCCATTAGAAGAAGTCTAACAAGTTTTGAGAAGAAAGAGAATTGAGAAATGTTATATAGAGAGAGAAAAAGAAGGGAGTGAGAGTGCATGAGCAGGTACCAAGGTTTGAAATAATATAGTGTGATGTATGGCGTTGAAATTATACTATATATAGCATTAGTTGGTGAAAGGGTTTCTTGTTTTGACCTTGTCTGATATATGTAAGCTTTTGCCAGCATGACGGCAAACATGGCTAACTGTTATTTCTATATGTTTAGTACAAGAGTGCATCAAAATGTTCGGAGAGATATAGGTCGCAATAATATTTTTAAGTATATTAAGCAATGATCTCCGTCTTAATTTAAACTTGGAGCTCTTGCATTAGGTGCAGCAATGGATGGGGAAATATGCCTTAAATACCCCGTTCTTGTTATAGAGTCATCACACTCGAGCTGAATTCAATAGTTAAAAAGTAGTTTTTCTTCATTTTTTCTCTTTTTGTGTGTGAGCTCACAACTACTTGCACTTACAACAAAAATAACTTTTTATGGCATATGTTTACGGCGTGCAATTAATGCGTGCTGTAAAAATAGACTTTTTACGACGTGCAAAAAATGTGTGTCGTAAAAGATTAATTGCATAAAGTATTTACGGCGTACATTTTTTGCACGTCGTAAAAATGGACAATTTACGGCGTGCATTTAAAGCATGCCGTGTTTTCTTGAAACTAGATTTACGACGTGCAAAATGCAAGCCGTAAAAAACCAAACTAAATTATTTACGGCGTGCACAAATGCATGCCGTAAAAAATGTAAACTAGATTATTTACGGCGTGCAAAATGCAAGCCGTAAAAAACTAATCTTTGTGCATGGCGTAAATGCAACCCAATTAATTAATTCGTACACTTTTATTTCCCTTTTCAATATTAGCCCAATTAAAGTTAAGGCGAACACAATTGCTTCGAGACCTAAGTTGAGGCAGAGTGGAGATTCTGGAGTAGAGACCACCGTTGAAATCGGCTTTCGATTTCGTCGGCCGGTCGCATTCAGCGTTCTCTCTTTGGTCTCTGGTATACATACAATGCTTCCCGCTTCAGCTGCCCTTCCAGTTTTGCCTCCTGGCTCTCGGTATCCGTCTCTCTCGTTTATGAACTGTTTCTCCATTGTGTAAGGTAGGCTGCAATCTTTATCTCTGAGTTGGACTGATGAGATTCGTTATTTATGTGTTTATTTTTTCATTTAATTTTCTGGCCAAACTGATCCTTTTTGTTGGATATTGATTTTCTGATTTTCTGGTGTAGTATTACAAAGTATCATCGAAATTCTGGTAGCTTTAAGCTTTGACGTCCCTAGTAGCTATAGGATTAATCATGATGGTGGTTTGAAATGGGGATTTGTGGTGATTGCTCCATCTTAATTTTTTATTTATGAAATGGTCGTTGTGTGAAATCGTCCTTATTTTGATTGATCTCGCCTGCAATACCTGTGTTCTTCAAATTGCTGAACCCTAAAAACTCATTTACGGCGTTCTATAGACGGCATACTCTGCACGTCGTAAAAGAGGTATGCCGTAAAAAGTACAATTTGTTGTAGTGATGTTTGTGTGTGTGTGTGGGGGGGGGGGGTGATTTGAATAGGTTTTATGAACATTTATCCTGCTATATTTCTTGTATCGATCATGTTCCATTGTAGGTCAATTATATTTCTTTATCATAAGTACGCCACTTGTACAAGTTTTCATAAATAGGTAAGTAAGTGTTGATCCCAAGTCTTTTATCTAGTTTTAATACTATGTTGTTTGAAAACCTAACTATGACAAGAAAACCTACTCTAAAAACTCATCTTAACAAAAGCCATGCATGACATGAATAATCATACATAGACTTGGAGAACTATTGTTACGCTTTGCCATGTGACCGATCTACCGAAGCCCGTTCGCTGAAGCCACATGGCATCCCACATGGAGTGCATAGGACCTATCAAAGTCCACTCTATCTAGAGCACCAAAGCCCACTTTCACCGAAGCTGTCCTATGTGCATGGCCCTTACCGAAGTCCACTTTTATCGAAGGTGTCCCATGTGAAGAGGTTCTGTTGAAGCCCGCTTTCACCGAGACTGCCCCATGTGAAGAGGCTTTGTTGAAGCCTACTTTCACCGAAGCGGTTCCTTGTGAAGAGACTCTGTTGAAACTCACTTTCACCAAAGCGGTCTCGTGTGAAGAGGCTTTGTTGAAGCCCCTCTGCTAAAGTCTCAACCACGACGAGTGACAACCCGCATTTGAAGATCCTAAATTCATAAAATGTTGTTGGAATGATTGATTTGACTTTTGTAATGAGTAATAAGTCGAAGTCTTGTCAACATAAGTTATAGGGTGGCTGCCCTTTTTTGGAAGCATTTGATGCGCCATAAGATAGTTGGGTCAAATTTGATACCTAGGATAAAATACTTCGGTTAAGGAAATAAGGCAACATGTCCTCTAATCCAATGGTCACCATTTCACATGTAACACTATAAACATTCTCTCCTTTGTGTTATTTGGGGGTAATGCTAATATATCAGTTATAAGCGATATATTCTCTCCTTTTGAATTTGAACTTTTATTGCTAAAGTTAGATGTTTGATTTTGATCTTTAGTTTGGTTTTTTGTTGATCGTTTCTTATTGTACAATTTCGCTCATATATCTTGTCGGAGCCCGAAAATATTTGTCTCGTATTGTCAAGCATCGTCCACATCGAGGCTTAGGCTAACATGGAGGAAAATTTCTCCCTGAGTACAAGCAAGAACATATGACACAAAGGTCTGTTAGTGTGTTTGACAAAATCAGTCGCACGGGAACCATGCACAGGCCATCCTAGACACCTCCCATGCCTTGAAATAGGCCACAACCACCACCTCATGTAGCCCGATAATCGAAGGAGAGGCAAGGACATGCCTCTTATGTTGCCCTTCCTATAAATAGGCACCATAGGAAGGAGGAAATGGTGTGGGATCAAGTATGCCCATCTCATCCTCCACCCAGATATTAAGTTGATAAAGAGGAAGACTTTGATGATAAATATCTTGTGACCTCGACGACAATGACACAAATTTTCCTCTTTCACAAGAACTAATAAATGCTCATTTCTCGAGTCGCTATGTACCGCCAAAAACATCAAAGTATGACTAAAGAGGCGACCCAACTAAGCACTTAAACATTTACAAATCACATGTAAGCCTGAGAGGCGCCACCCCACTGTTAAATGCAGGGCCTTCCATATGAATTTAAGCGGAGCGACAAAAAATTGGTATTGTAGGTTACCTCCAGGGAGTATCAGGAGCTGGCCGAAATTAAAAGTATTTTCCTGAAACAATTTGATATAAGGAAGGAAAGGCTTATATCCCTGTCTTCAGGACATGAGGCAACATCCCGACAAGATGTTGAAGAGTTTTTTAGCCTACTTTACCGATGAGATGACATATTGCATGCAAGTCACTGATCGAGAGGCGTTGTCCGCACTGCGGGGTAAGCTAAACATGAACACCCTCTTCTAGATGGATGTACATAATCAGGACCCCACCACTACGACGCTCTGCTGGAAATGAAAAGACGTGAGATCATCAATGAAGAGTTGATTGATCATCAAAATAGAGCCAACAAGGGTATTCTACCTCGACAAAGATAGCGTGTAATATGACCCACCTCTCACCTAATGGACCACCAATGGAACAAGTCTAGTAATGAAATTGTTCTCCATTCTGGGCAAGCACTTACCACAGCTACATTTAACGTAGTACCCATGCTAGCTTACAAAGATATAACCTTTGAAACCAACATAAGGTAAACTGGGTTTGGACAACATGACCCCAAACACCCTCAATATTGTACTTATCATCATTCTTACAATCATGACATAGCAAACTGCAGAGACAACCCAACATCTTAGGAAGATGAATCTTAGAATGACCAAAGAAATGATCGCCCTCCTAAGAACATGCTCCTACCTAGGCAGGACCAAAGGCTTAGGCATGAAGAGGCTAGACCCTCGGTCGGGATCCATCCCCGAGGCGGAGGAGAGAGCGCAACAGAGAAAGACCTAGGGAGGGACAACGATGACGTATGGGCCCCCTGGTTAATATGGAAGACGCTCATATCCACGAAATCGATACGATTGTTGGAAGACCCTGCATTGGGGGCAATACAAGGAATTCCCAAAGGAATTATGCTAGAGAGGCCAAGGAACCCCCAATGACTAGCTACATAGTAGATATTAGTTCTCGAAGAAGGCAATTACCACCCATCGCCTTCACCTAGGAAGATGCTGAGGGCGTACACTTTCCTCATTGTGACGCCCTCGTGGTAAGGGCCGTTGTAGCCCGTAATCGGTTGAAACAAATGTTAGTGGATAATGGTAGCTCTGTCAACATCTTCTTCGGAGCCACTTTAGACAAGATGATCTTCGATCACGAATTAACTCCCATCACCACCCCCTTGTACGACTTTACTGGCGATAGCATTATCCCAGTAGGGAAAATAACTCTTGTAGTGGAAATAGGAGAGCCACACAGACAACTCTAAACTTCATGGAATTAAGGTCAACTTACCATTGTGGCTGTTAATAGATTAGATTTTGATTCGAATCCGATGAAATTAATGGGAGATTAGGGCCACCTATCAGAGGCTTGTTAACAAAATGTTTGCCAACATCATTATCAAAATAATGGAGGTCCATGTGGATGATATGCTTGTAAAGAGCTTAAAGGCAAATGACCATGTAATACACTTGGATGAAACTTTCCAAATTCTACGAAGGTACATGATGAGATTGAACCCCGTTAAATGTGCGTTCGACGTTTCCTTCGATAAATTCCTAGGATACATAGTCAACCACAGGGGCATAGAGGCTAATCCGAAAAAAATCCAATCCTTGGTTCTCATAAGAGGAGAAGGTACCCTTCAGTTGCCTATTTACTAAGTGGGTAAGGCACTTTTGGCTGCCGAAACCCGTTATCGTGATATAGAGAAGTTAGCTCTAACCTTCATCACTGCATCCAGAAAATCGAGGTCATACTTCCAAGTTTATACAATACTTGTGTTAACTAACTTCCAAATCAAGCAAGTGCTTCAGAGCTTGACACTTCAAGAAGATTGTTGAAATGGGCTGTTGAGATCAGAGAGTTTGATATCATTTTCAAGAGCTAAGCCCTCGCGGACTTCGTGGCGGAATTTGTAAACTTCTTGGAGAAGTAAGAAATAATGGAGCATGCAGAACCTCCCACGTGGAACTTGTTCGTGGATGGTTTATCTGGGAAAACAGGCTCAGGAGCGGGTATGGTCATAGTTAGCCCCGATGGACATAAGCTCAATTACGTAATGAGGTTTGGATTTAAGGCTACCAACAATACGGCCGAATATGAGTCACTACTGGCCGGCCTAAGGTTGACTAAAGAAATGCAAGTGAAGAGGTTGCTTATTAACAGTGATTCCCAGCTAATAGTTAGTCAGGTTAGCTATGTCAACGAACCGAGTCAAGCTGAGCCCGAGTCGAAAAAAAAAAAAACTCAGGCTCGGCTCGAGCTTTTTTGTGCCCGAGCCGAACCGGCTCGATTTTTTTTTCTTTTTTTTTGTGGCACCTTATAGCCTAATGTCGGATAACATGTTAGATTTATAAATGAGTGAATATCTATTATAACAAAGTAAGAAATCTTTTTAATGACCGATTTGAAATTTCTTACAAATTTTAGTGATCATTGGTGAAATTAGCTCAATTTTTAAATGTAATCAAGCAATATAGATCACTAATAATTTCACTTAAGATAGAAGAATAAACGTTTATGTAAATGAGAAAATGTTTGCTTTAAATATTTAGGCATTTAGAGAAATGAAACAGTAATAATGTAATAAATATTAAACAAAAAAATATCACCCATTTTTCAAAATAATCTATCTGATAAATTATGAAATAAAATTGTCACTTACAATTAGTTTATTGCTTTCATGATGAGAAGAATAAGTTGGCAATTTTTTTTTATGCAAGCCAGCCTGCGAGCCACACGGGTCGAGCCGAGCCGAGCCGTGTGAGCTTTTTTGCCATCCCTAAGTCAGGTTAACGGCAACTTCACATCAAGAGACAAGGACATGGCCGCGTACCTCATATTGGTTATGGATCTACTCCCATCTTTCGAAAAATCTGAGTTAGCTCAAATCCGACGTGTTAAAAATGCCCACGCCATTGCCTTGTCCAAGCGGCTAGTAGTAAGGACTCGGAACTACTAACGATTGTGTCGATTGAACACCTTTGACAACCCTCCACTACTAAGGGAAAAAAGGTAATGTGGCTAGAAGGAATGCTTACATGGATGCAACCTATAGTAGTTTTCCTCAAAGATCAAGTCCTTCCCGGCAACAAAGAAGAAGCCTACAAACTTAAGAGAATGGCAGCCTACTTTGTATTCCAGGATGACGTGCTCTACAAAAGATATTTTTCCTTACTCCTGATTCGATGTGTTGGAGGATATGAAGCCACCTACATGCTCCGAGAAATTCATGAGGGAGTTTGCAGTAACCAAGTTGGAGGACTCGCGTTTGCACAAAAAGCACTACGACAGGGGATACTATTAGTCCACTTTGAAAAAAGATACGATCCAATTAGTGTGAAAGTGCGATAAATGTCAACATTTCTCTCCTATCCATCGACAACCTTCCCAAGAACTAACAACATTATCCAGCCTATGACCGTGTACCAAATGGGAAATTGACGTTATAGGCCCATTGCCCAAGGTTAGAGGTAGTACAAGCTTTGCTATTGTCGCCATTGATTACTTCACAAAATGGGTTGAGCTGAACCTCTGGCCAAAATTGCAGAAGCCAACTCTTCCAAATTCTTGTGGGAGAATATTTTATGTTGGTTCGGAATTTCCCATTCAATTGTCTTAGATAAGGGGCATTTAATAACAAAAAAGGTCATGTGAGAAATAGAAACAATATTGAAAAATGTGTTTGGAGGTTCCATGTGTTCTCTAGATTAATCATGTTTGAAGGATCATTCGTCTTTGGAAGTCATCATATTTACTTCAGTTTGACTTGTAAATTAAATTGTTTAAGTTCTGCACCTTATAGAGGTCCTAACACTTGAAAGTTCAATTGCTTAAGTTATGTACCTTATTGAGGTCCCAACACTTACATGCTCAATTGTGTTTGTTATGCACATTATTGAAGTCCTAGTTCAATTATTGAAGATATGAAAATAGAAGAACATTAACTTCATTGATGAAGAAATATATACAAAAGAGGGTCTCAGCCATTACATAGAAAGTAAAATAACAATTGTATACTATGTTGGAGGTGGCAGGGAGTCCGATGCCTCAGTCGCAGACCCTTCAGTAGCTGGAGCTTCTTTCCCTAAAGCTTCGTCCTCAAGAGCACCATCTTGGTCCGCTTCTGCTTTAGCTTCCATCGCGTCATCAATAGGGGTTTGAGGCACCTCCTCCAAGAACTCTACCTTTAGTTCAAAAGCATTAAGTTCTGGGTAAAGCTCACATACCCTATCTACTACCTCAACGTAAGCAAATCATCTCTAATAAGCGTCGAAGCGCTGGTACTCTTTCGTCAAGTGGAAGTTGGCAATGTAGTCCTTCACCACCTCCTCACCTGCTTTCTGAGCACTAGCCTTGGCCTAAGTTGGCCTTTTCCAGAGCTTCGATTGTTAACTTCCAATGATTATTTGAAGTTTCAACCTTTTTGTCAAGGAAGACACTTCGCTCTCCCTCTTCAGAGTTTCGATCTTTGCTAAGACAGAATCCAACTTAGCTGCCTTTTCAGTTCGCTGGGCCCTCAGCTCTTCAGCCTCAACTTTTATTCTTTTCATTTCTTCCTCTGTTGAGGCTAACTTTTCAACCGACTCCTAGTTGCGCTTCTGAATATCCTTCATCACTTCTTAGCATTCCAGCTTGACCTCAAAGGTCATGCACTTTAGCTCACTAAGGTAGCCGTCAATATCCACCGCATTACAGGTGTAGACATAGTTCTATCACCTCTTAATCCAAAACTTGCAAAAAATTACAGTGGCACCCTAGACCTTAGGCGATAGCATATCCATCACGACTAGAGAAATCTCCCCATCCTACTCAGCCAAAAATCTTCAAGACTTTCCAGGGGTCCTTGCCAGTAGAGCCTTCTTCACAACCTCGGAGGTCTACTTTACCTCCTTAGCAGCCTCTTCACCTGCTTTCCTTACCTTTTGAGCCTTTCTAGTAGTGAAGGAAGATTGCATTAGCTTCAGAGGTAGTGGATGTGGGGTCTGCTTAGCCACTGGGGCACTTGTTGTACCGAACTTTCGAGATGCTAGGCCAATGCCTGGGACAATTTTCTTTTCTTCTGGGGCTTATCTACCTTCCACTTGCCCTTGTCAACCTTCTGGGGTCCTCTTCCTCACTCCTCCAGCATGTTCTTTGTTAAGGTGTTCTAGTTTCCCGTGACATGCTTGGCACCTCCAGAGGATGGCTTCAAAGCCTGGGAGCTCAATGTGGAAGTGGCCTTCAATATAGAAGCCATGTCAGTGGTAGGTACTTTTTCCTTCCAAAGTCATCTATAAATAGCAAAGCCAATGTTAAAAATCAATCCAATCAATGTAAGTCAAGGAACATCTACATGGAGCCTCGATATTTACCTTTTGAAGCTATTAGTCTAAAGTCAAGGAAGAACTTGCTACATTCAATTAGATAGTCAAAGTGGCATGACCTCTTAGGATGTTTGTAGATGTCTTCGATGATGTCCCATTCAACTTGGAAGAGTACGAAGCGAGTCCTTGAAAAAACAAATGACAAGTTTAAAAAAAAAAAAAAAACTTACGAGCTTTGGAGTACTAGGTCGGCACAGTACAAGTTGGGGCCTTATCTCTCTCAACCATCTGCCACTTACCCCTAATCCAGAATCATGACTTTTTCCATCCTTTTATCGAAAATGGCATACATACTACAAAATGGGCATGAGTCCCCTAAGGAGTCATGTAATACCACTCCTTAGACTCTAATTTCCCAAGTACCCGAGGTTGGAAAAAAAGTCTGGAAGACATGAATGGGAGTATCTTCGCCAAGAGAGGTCTCTTTCCAAAGGAACTACGTTACAACCAACTGGCTCCACCCATTTAGCACTAATTGGTGGGAGCCAACGTATAGGACATCAGTACCACCCTAAAAAAATGGGTGCAGAGATAGACACATACCTACCATAAACAAAAATTCGCTAATTGCCACACATACGTTCGTGGGCCTCGGGTTCTAAGAGTTTCATAGAATCTGGAATTCTATACTTCTCCCTAAGTTCAACTAATTTGGCAGAGGTCATAGTAGAAGGGTTTCTTACAGCCCCCCACCCCACCTCATAGTCAATGGGACCTTCATTCATGGTTAAAAACCTCCATTCGACCCCCAGATATGGCTTGCTCTTCAACCCTGGCAATGGCCATTGAAATTGAAAAAAGATGAAATGAAGAATGGGAAGATAGAGAAATTACCTAAACAAAAAGAAGCTCTAAGAACATGACGTCGCTGGAGAACAGAAATGGCCGAAAGAGTTTTTGAATGCTGGAGAGTTGAAAATTTTTGCAAAGGTAAAAAACTATACAATGGAATATTTTTGGCTTTTATTGGAAGAGAAGACGAATCTCATCCATTTGATCTAAATCTACTTCATCTGAAGCTTCCATTTTTAACTTCATCTGAGGTGTTAAATTCAAATAGTTCTTCTTATTAACGCCTCAAATTGATGCTTATGTCTCACGCAAGAGCCTCTGTGCGTCAATCTCAAAATGCAGCAGTGTGGCCATCATTATGCATTCAATATGTAACAGTTGTTTGTGCATTGAAAGTCGAAACGCTTTAGTTGTCTTTTCTTGATAACGTACAAAAACATTAAATCATTGACACTATTACCAAAAGCATGCTTCATTTCAATTAAAACAAGGAATTTCAACAATTCAGCACTTCACTGCTTCGGTTCACCAAACAAATTTCAGTTATTTCAATTCAAACAAGGAGGTTCAGTAGTTGAGCACTTCCTTGCTTCAGCTCACCAAATAAATTTCAGTTACTTCAATTAAATCAAGGAGCTTTAGCAATGCACCACTTCGCTGCTTCGGCTCGCTAAACAAATTTTAGTTATTTTTATAACAACGACCTTCAACGGTTCGGTACTGCATAAGAATAAAATGACATACGAGAATCAAGTTCAATCTCGAACTTCAACTATTATATCAATATATATGCTTGGACTTGGGGGACTATTGCATTGTTATAAAACCTAACCATGACAGGAAACCTGCTCTAAAGAAATATCACTCAAGACAGAAGTCCATGTATGACATGATTAATCATACATGGATTTGAGGGACTATTGTTACATTTTGCCACGTGGCCGATCCACCGAAGCCTTTTCGCCAAAACCACGTGTCATCCCACATGGAGTGCATGGACCTACCAATCCACTAAATCTGGAGCACCAAAGCCCACTCTCACCAAAGTTGTCCCATGTGCATGTTGCCGAAGTCCACTTTCACTGAAGCTGTCCCGTGTGAAGAGGCTTTGCCGAAGCCCACATTCACTGAAGCGGTACCATGTAAAGAGGTTCTATCGAAGCCCACTTTCATCGAAGTGGTCCAGTGTGAAGAGACTCTACCGAAGTCTTAACTAAAAAGAGTGACGACCCCCATTTGAAGATCATGAATTCATGAAATTTTATTGGAATGATTGATTTAACTCTTGTAATGAGTAATAAGTCAAAGTCTTGTCAATATAGGTTATAGGGTGGATGCTCCCTTTTTAGGAGCATTTAATGCGCCACGGGCTAGTTGGGTCAAAATTGATACCTAAGATAAGATACTTCAGTCAAGGAGATGAGACAATGTGCCTTCGCATCCAATGGTCACCATTTCACATGTAACACTATAAATATTCCACCCTTTGTGTCATTTGGGGTTAATGCTAATACAACAATTATAAGCTATAAATTTTCTCCTTTTGAGTTTGTTCTTTTGTTACTAAAATTAAATGTTTGATCTTGATCTTTAGTTTGATTTTTCGCTCACATATCCAACACCCGAACATATTTGTCTCGTGTTATCAAGTTTCTCTCACGTTCAAATTCAAGATATTATCGACTAGCAATCTATCTACACGTGTTGGAATTAACTTTCGTGGATACGAGTGGACCCAAAATATGTTGTCCACGTCAACAGCACAAAAAAGAGATCAATAAATACCATATTAGCCACGTCATCTATAGTCATCTCTAGTGAGGAAGAAAACACATATATTGCTTTAAATCTTCAATAGATTGCAGTGCAATTTGGCTTGCAATTTTGAGTTATACCACATATAAATACAAGAAATATAGTAATTTCAAAGGGATTCAGCCCCTGTTAACCATTATATAATGATTTTTATTTATTTATTTATTTTTTTGAGGAAATTGAATTTTGGAATAGTGATTTTTTTTGAAAAATGTATGGTTAAAAAGTAGAAAAAAAATTAGGATTCATGTGTAGAATATTTTATTGTGAGATTGTGTAATTGAAAATGAGTTTAAAAGGGAAAAAAGTTATGTTTTAATGGTTGTGCTATAGGCGCTCAGTAAACAGAAATGCTTATAAATAGTAGTCATATAACAATCGATGTCCACGACCGTCCATATTCCCAGTTCAACGACTTCATAGAACTATTATTCTACGAAAAGTAACCCTTCTTCAGGCTATAAAGTAGTTTGAGAATGCATTCCAATAGCTTCTAGAGAAAAACACCTAAAAGAAGATTCACATATCACTACCAAATAAAAGAGACACTTTTGAAATCACTGTTCACACTTTCGTCCATTTAAAACGACATCATTTTGGCATGAAACCAAAAAAATTCCTCTACCTTCCCAATATCGTACCTTAACCCTGGCAATCGTTCCTTCTCCAACCGCACCCTTCGAAATCTTTTGCTTTCTCTCGATCGTGCC
>CAIGRF010073246.1:10967-21019 GCA_903798235.1 Fraxinus ornus | reverse complement strand
TTTTTTTTTTTTTTTTTTTTTAATTTTCACGGATCAATTTCTAATAAAGAGAAGAGTTAAAGTAATTGTAGAGTAATTATTTATTCATTTTTGGATAATATCCCTTACCCTCTTTTTCTATTCACATTATGGATTTTTTTTTTTTTTTTTTCAATTATAAACCATTTATTACTTTGAATATATAAATTTCGAGGCGTGACATGTAATGAAAGTTTTTTAATTATTTTAATAAATAGTTGGATAAAAAAATGAACGATACAATTTATATATTCAAAGTAATAAACGTTTGATCTAGAATTTGATAACGAAAGATAAACGTTTGATCAAGAATTTGATAACGAAATATCGAGAGATTGAGATTTATACTCAGGAGAATGCTCAGGGATGCAGTAAGTCAATGTTTCTCTCTTCTATCCCTACAATTTCGTTATATAACTCAAATGGGAAATTGTTGGGAAATGATATGGATCGATGTAATATATATGACAAATATAAAGTATATGATCAAATAATAAAAAAGATAAAAGACAGAATTAATTAGTAGAGGAATGAAGTATTTTACTCAAGAGCTGTTTGGTGGAGCTAAAAAGCCAATTAAAATTGAAAATATTGTCGTTATTGGGTCTCACTTGTCTAATAAAAGTCAACAATAACGGCTAATTTTTCAGTTTTAATCCGATTTTAATCTCTATCAAACACACTCTCAATTGATAAATATGGAGAAAACAAATACAATAGCTATGTATACGTAATTATTATATATTTCAGTAATACAAAACTTATGAAAATGGTCTAGTATTTATAAGGATTGATACCTAACTCTAAAAATGCCAAAAAGATAGAAACAATATAAAAAATCACGTGAAATAAGAGAAATAATATTTTTCCAATATGTTTTCAATAAAAACACGTGCAAAGAAAGAAAAAAATATTTTCTCAAAAAATCCAACCTAATTTGAGTCAGAAAATCCAACAGAAATTTCATCACTACTCTAAAAATTAATTCATATGTATGTGAAGAAGACATCTTATTGTAATCTGCTAGAGAACCAACATTGGTTACAAATAACATGGAGGGTCCAAATTCTAGTTTAAAGAGCTACCTAATTTTTCCTTTTCAATAGCTGTATATACACATTTCAAGATTAAAAATCACGTGAAATAAGAGAAATAATATTTTTTCAATAAAAATACGTGCATAGAAGGAAAAAAGAAATTTCTCAAAAAATCCAACCTAATTTGGATAAAAAAACCCAACGGAAATCTCATCACTACTCTTAAAGTTTAATTCACATGATGTGAAAAAGACATCTCATTGTAATCTGCTAAAGAACCAACATTGGTTACAAATAGCATGGAAGGTCCAAATTCTGGTTTAAAGAGCTGCCTAATTTTTCCTTTTCAAAAGTCGTAAGTTGTTTAAACCAGTTACCGAATTCACATTGGTTAAAAAAATCACGTGAAATAAAGAAACTATATTTTTTCAATAAAAACACGTGCAAAGAAGGAAACAAATATTTTCTCAAAAAATTCAATCTAATTTGGGTCAGAAAATCTAACAAAAATTTCATCACTACTCTAAAATTTAATTCATGTGATGTGAAGAAGACATCTCATTGTAATCTCCTAGAGAACCAACATTGGTTACAAATAACATGGAAGGTCCAAATTCTAGTTTAAAGAGCTGCCTAATTTTTCCTTTTCAATAGCTGTGTATACGCAATTATTATATATTTTAGTAATACAAAACTTGTGAAAAAAGGTCTAGTATTTACAAGGGAAGATACCAAACCCTTAAAATACCACAAAATGAAAACAAGTTAAAAAATCACGTGAAATAAGAGAAATAATATTTTTTCCAATATTTTTTCAATAAAAACACATGCAAAGAAGGAAAAAGAAATTTCTCAAAAAACCCAACCTAATTTGGATAAAAAAAAAATCCATCAAAAATTTCATCACTACTCTAAAATTTAATTCACGTGATGTGAAGAAGACATCTCATTGTAATCTGGTAGAGAATCAACATTGGTTACAAATAACGTGGAAGGTCCAAATTCTAGTTTAAAGAGCTGCCTAATTTTTCCTTTTCAAAAGCCATAAGTTGTTTAAACCAATTACCGAATATTGCCGTAAAGACTAGTAATACTTAGAATGTAAACAAATGATCAACATTAAGACTAACATTTACATTCACAACTATTACCCACTTATTATTCATATGCTTCTCGGGACCCACACTTCTTTAATTATAAGTAGATTATAGTGAAACACAAACACACGCTATAAACTTGAAATTGGAACTCCTAAGAAAAATCTCTTCTTGGAGTCGTCCAAGATTATAACTTCTCTAACTTGTATGAAAAATATACTACAACTTCTTGATATCAATAATGTTTTTAAGCTTGTGTTTGAGCCCCATTTTTTAGAAAGAAGTAGTTTTTGAATAGTGATTGATGGGATAATGTGTGGTGAAAAAGTGATGAAAAGTTTTAGATTTGTGTGTATTATTATTTTATTTGGAGAATGTGTGGTTGAAAATGAGTACTGTAGAAAAATGAATGGAAAAAAATGAGAAAGAATGGGGCTCAAACATAGCCCCATTTTTTAGAAAGAAGTAGTTTTTGAATAGTGATTGATGGGATAATGTGTGGTGAAAAAGTGATGAAAAGTTTTAGATTTGTGTGTAATATTATTTTATTTGGAGAATGTGTGGTTGAAAATAAGTACTGTAGAAAAATGAATGGAAAAAATGAGAAAGAATGGGGCTCAAACATGGGCTAAATAGCGTACATAAATTCTAGGTATAATTCTAACGGCTTACAATATTATGGCGTCCAAAACATTATAGTGACTTTTGGGTTGATCCTTTATAACAATGTTATAAGTATTAGCTCATCCATCTTGTATTAATGGATGCCCCCAACAACATGTGACAAGCATCTATATGACCAATGTCATTCCAAACTTGATCCTTCTAAGTCTAGCCAATAGACAAATTAATAAGCCCTAGTTGTTCCACGACGATATTGTTGGAATTTGATTTAAAAGAGAAGAAAAATGATTTAAGTATGAAACCATAAAGTGTGAAAAGTGATTTTCGTGTCAATTTTGGCAAAATATTTGGACTTGATCCGATAGTCAAATTATGAAAATAAGTAGACTAATTTGTTCTACTTGTCGAGTATATCATCGTGGCATATTTGAAATCTTAAAATCAATTTCAGATGAATAAGAAATTGTGATCCAAAGTTGGAGGAAAAAATCGAATTTTCTGCACCTAAATTTGTCACTTGAGTAATAGCTCAGCGCCGATGAGCAACAGACTCTCTATTTTTTGCCGCTCGAGTGACACAAGGGTGACGACGAGCAACAGCAAAAGCTGCAACTCTTCTCAAATGTTGCTGAGTTTTGGAGCGTGTCTTTTCATTCACAATCTCTCCTCCTCTATAAATAAGATTTATTGGACGTCTTTTAACCCATCTCAATTATATGCAATTATAGCATAACATAAAAAACATATTTCCTTAGCCAAATTCTGCATAAAAATTAGTTTTCATTTTATTCTAAAGGAGTACAAAAATCATCTTTTTGGTTCGCCGTTCTTGTATTTTGGAGTGCTACAAACACAAGAAGGTAGTCGTTGTATTTTGGGAGTTGATTGCCTTCATCCGTAGGCATCATTACGGGGTAAAATCGACTTAAAGATACATAGTTTAACTCTTGCATCGACTTTACATTTGTGTTAATTTGTCCATTTTCATTGGCATTTTAACTTTCATTTATGTGGTGTTTATTATTCAATTCCTCGTCGTTACTCTATCCAATTTTGGTAAGGTTGGTAAGTTTAATTTATTAAAGTAATCACTCAAATATATTTTACAAACAACATATATTCCCTATCATTAGCCTTGTGCGATCTCCTCGCTCAACAACATGAGATTTGCCCCTACTTTTTTTTGCTCTCGACGCAATCCTGTGTCAATGTCGACGTTGTGTTCCCTAAGGTGGTGGATGGATTTTATCTTCCTTGGATGGCAATAAGACAACTTAAGATTGAATAACCGAAAGAGAAAGCTGTTGGAGTGTTACATCTCATATTGAAAATATGGAATAGAAAAGGAAAGAAGAAAGGCTTAAAGTAGAGAGTAAGCTAGAAGGGAAGAGTTAGTTAAGATAGTTATTTCAGTTTATTCTTAGTTAAGATAGTTATTTCAGTTTATTCTGTTATTATTGATGTATTATAAATAGGACTCATGTCAAATGTACAAGTTAAGTTCATTCGTTCAATTAATTACAGAATTCATTTTTGCCTTCCTCAAGTTCAGATTCTTCAATTCATCTGATTCTCAACATGGTATCAGATTGAAAACGTCAAACGCTTCCGCAACCTAAAGTCCAAAATACCTGCAAAATTCTTGACTAGAATTTTCACAGCTGATCGACTTCTAAAATTCTTGAATTCTGCTATGAAATTCTTGAATTCTTGTAATATTTCTATCTGAAATTTTCGCCTCGATTATATTGAAAATGAGTTCTGGAGATTCTCCTCCGCCTCTTGTTAATCCTCCTCCACTTAATTCCTTTTCATTTAATCCGCCTCCTATAAATCCTTCTAATGATTCCTCGAGTCCGTACTACCTACATCCAAGCAACAATCTTGGTGCTTTGCTTGTGTCTGAAATCTTCAATGGCGAGAACTATGTTGCATAGAGCCGTTCGATAGTCATTGCATTAACTGTAAAGAATAAGGTACAATTTATCGATGGTTCAATTGTTCCTCCATCTACTGATCAAATTGTTAAGCATACAGCATGGTTAAGGGCAAATAATCTTGTCCTTTCTTGGTTGATGAATTCTATTTCCAAAGCAATACGAAATAGCCTATTTTTTGTGGCATCTGCTGTTGATCTTTGGAATGAGCTTAAAGTGAGGTATCTCAGGAGTGATGGACCAAGGGTTTTCCATCTTGAGAAATCATTGAGTTGCATTAGTCAAGGTGCCTTATCTGTTACTGAATATTTCAGCACTTTTAAGATACTTTGGGACGAATACATCAGCTACAGACCATTTCCAACGTGCACATGTGGAAAGATGGCAGCGTGCACTTGTGAACTTTTCAATTTTTTGCAACTCAGGCAGCAATCTGATTATGTGCTCAAGTTCTTGGTAGGGTTAAATGACTCATATGCATCTATCAGAAGCCAATTGCTACTAATGGTTCCATTGCCTAGCATGTCCAAGGTTTTTTCATTACTGCTGCAAGAAGAAAGTCAGAGGCAACTTACAAATTCTGTTACGTACAGTGAGACGCATGCTTTGATGGCTAAGCAATTTAATCAGCAGAATTATCAGTCGAAAACATTCAAGGATAAACCAAAGAAGTCTGCCCCACACTGTACTCATTGTGGATATAATGGTCACACAGTGGACAAATGCTTTCAACTTCACGGTTATCCTCCTGGCTGGAATGGACCAAAGGAAAGAAGAAATGTGGCTTCTGCTCATGCTGCCATTACGACTCCAGAAGTCTACAATCAAAATAGTAATGAGCAACAAAAGTTTTGTTTCACTCCAGAGGAATTTAATAAACTAATGGCACTTGCAAACTCAGCACAGTCTAATCCTTCCAACCAGAACTTACAATCAGCCGTTAACCTTGTTACCACCAACACCAATTTTTCTGGTAAAGTGCCACTTACATACTTATGTAATTCTGTTTCTTCTGCGTCAGATACCAATTTACATTGGATTCTTGACATGGGTGCAACAGATCATATGATCTGTTCACCACTTTTATATTGCTCTATACCTAAACCAATTAATGCATCCATAAATCTGCCTAATGGTATTACAGTTCCAGCTACACACATTGGTACTGTATGTCTCTCGGATACCTTACTTTTACATAATGTCTTGTGTGTTCCTAATTTTTCATTCAATTTACTATCGTTTCCAAACTCGCCAAACAGTCTAACCTTTCACTTACCTTTACTGCTTCTCATTGCCTTTTACAGGACCAGTCAATGGAGAAGATGATTGGGATTGCTCTCGAGAAAGAAGGACTTTACCACTTCACTCAAGCTTCATCTAGATCTAAAACCTGCAATTCTTTTCAGTTTAATTCTGTATCTTCTGAACCTTTTGCTTTAGCTTCTACTCACAAACAGTTAGATGTATGGTATTGTAGATTATGACATGTATCTAGTTCAAGATTATAATTCCTCAAACAGATTAAGTCTAATATCACTCTTGATTGTAACAATGTTTGTGACATATGCCCTTTAGCAAAGCAAAGAAGGCTTCCCCTTTCTGTATCACAAAGTAATTCTAATAAAAGCTTTGATTTGATCCACTGCGATATATGGGGTCCTTTTGGCACTATTTCTTACTCTGGTTTTAGGTATTTTTTAACTATAGTTGACGACTATACCAGATGTACTTGGGTATACATGATTAAAGCTAAATCAGAAATACCATCTTTAATCAAAACTTTCTGTAAAATGATAACAAATCAGTTTTCATCTTCTGTCAAAATCATAAGGTCTGACAACGGACCTGAATTTTTACTTACAAAATTTTATCACAAACATGGCATTTTGTATCAAAGAAGTTGTGTAGAAACTCCACAACAAAATGGTGTTGTGGAGAGAAAACATCAACATCTTTTGAGCACTGCTAAAGCCTTGATGTATCAAGCAAATCTGCCTTTGATTTTTTGGAGTGATTGTGTGCTTACTATAGCACACATAATAAATAGAATTCCTACCCCGCTCCTCCAAAACAAAACCCCATTTGAAAAACTCTTCAACAAAACACCAAATTTATCTCATTTAAAAGTTTTTGGTTGTCTTTGCTTTGCATCTACATTAACTAGTCACATACAAAAGTTTGATTCAAGAGCCTCAAAATGTATCTTCTTAGGATATCCTTCTGATACTAAATGCTACAAGCTCATGGATCTAAACACCAATAAGATTCTTGTTTCTCGAAATGTCATATTTCATGAAACAAATTTTCCTTTCAAAGCTTTACCACAAAATCCTGAAACACATTCTTTTCTGTTTCCTACTTCAGAAGTTTTTTCAGATTCACCTTCTAACAATTCATACTTCAACTCATATCAAAATATGGAATCTGAGTCTCCACCTTCTATGTATACTGAATCAGCTTTGGCTTCACCACCTTCTCCATCAAATATACCTTCCACGATTGATTCAAATCACCCAGAATTTCAGCTCAGAAAATCAAACAGAATTAAACAAAAACCATCTTATCTACAAGACTATTATTGTGGTAATGTTTCTTCATCTCAAAGTGCAACTCAGGTATCTTCTTCAGCTGACTGCCCTCTAACTACAGGTAATTTCTATTCCATTCATCCTTTTTTTTCTACCAGTAGACTATCCACACCACATAAAGCTTTTTTAGCCTCTATTACAAACTGTCCAGAACCAAAGACATATAAACAAGCTTCTAGACTGCCTAAATGGCAAGCTACCATGAAAAATGAAATTAATGCTTTGGAGTTAAATAAAACTTGGGAGCTTGTTACTCTTCCTAAAAACAAAAAGACTATCGATTGTAAATGGGTATTCAAAGTGAAATATAAAGCTGATGGAACTGTAGAGAGGCATAAAGCTAGATTGGTGGCCAAAGGGTATACTCAGTAAGAAGGCTAAGATTTCTTTGATACTTTCTCACATGTGGCCAAGATTACATCCATTCGGCTACTGCTTGCTGTAGCTACTATCAAACAATGGCACCTCCATCAACTAGATGTAAATAATGCATTTTTGTATGGAGATTTACATGAAGAGGTATACATGAAATTGCCTCCTGGTTTGGCTGTCCAAGGCGAACAGAAAGTTTGTCGACTACTAAAAAGCCTTTATGGTTTAATGCAAGCATCTAGGCAATGGTTTGCCAAGCTATCCAATGCTTTTATTTCCTATGGATTTGTTCAAGGTAATTCTGACTGTTCTCTGTTCATTAAAAAGTCTGAAGGGTCTTTTATGGCTTTATTAGTTTATGTGGATGATGTGCTATTGGAAATTGAAAGGTTGAAGATTTTTTTTAGATGAAAAGTTCACTATTAAAGATCTTGGACAGTTGAAATACTTCCTTGGATTGGAAGTTGCAAGGTCCAAAACTGGTATTTCATTATGTCAAAGAAAGAATGCACTTGACATACTTGAAGACACTGGTTTCACTGGATCTAAACCTGCTACTTTTCCTATGGAATCTACACTCAAGTTATCAACAAATGATACTAATTTGTATGACAATCCATCTGGTTATCGAAGACTTATTGGAAGATTGCTTTACTTAACCATCACTATGCCTGACTTAGCCTATTCTGTACAAGTACTCAGTTAGTTTTTAGCAAAACCTGCTGTTAGTCATCATCAAGCAGCCACACGGGTCTTAAGATATCTAAAGGCTACACCAGGGCAAGGTCTTTTCTTTCCATCCTCATCAAAATTTCAATTAAAGGGTTTTTAAGACAGTGATTGGGCAGGCTGTGTAGATACCAGAAAGAGTGTGACTAGTTTTGCTATTTTTCTTGACAACTCATTGATTTCATGGAAATCAAAGAAACAAGTTACAATAAGTCGATCATCTTCAGAGGTAGAATACCGAGCCCTTGCAACAACAACATGTGAACTTCAATGGTTGCTATATGCCTTACAAGACCTGGATATTAATCATTCACAGTCAGCTTTGTTATATACTGATAGTAAATCAGCATTGTCAATGGCCACAAACCCAGTACAACATGAACGTACCAAGAATATCCAGATCGATTGCCATCTGATCAGAGAAAAATTACAACAGAATATTATTAAACTCTTCCATGTTCCATCGAGACTACAGATAGCAGACATCCTTACAAAGCCTCTCGGATCTCTACTTTTTCATCATAATCTTCGCAAGATGAACATCATTAACATCCATGTTCATCTTGAGGGGGGTGTTGGAGTGTTACATCTCATATTGAAAATATGGAATTGAAAAGGAAAGAAGAAAGGCTTAAAGTAGAGAGTAAGCTAGAATGGAAGAGTTAGTTAAGATAGATATTTCAGTTTATTCTTAGTTAAGATAGTTATTTCAGTTTATTCTATTATTATTGATGTATTATAAATAGGATTCATGTCAAATGTACAAGTTAAGTTCATTCGTTCAATTAATTACAGAATTCATTTTTGCCTTCCTCAAGTTCAGATTCTCAACAAAAGCCTTAACCAAAGCTTATTATGAACCATTAGTGTGGGAGTTTAAGCTTATTAAATGCGGAAAAGCCCCAAGGCCTCCATTGCTAATTCACTTAAATCATATGGCTTTTAAAATGATTAGTTAGGCCTTGTTTGATGAAGCAAATGTAATTACGAGATCAACATGCATTAGTGCTTTACAACGTTTTGAAAATCGACTCGGACATCGACTTGGCAAAAGAAAAGGGTCAATGGTCAAGTCGGGATCCACCCTGTGATTTTTTTAAAAATAAAAAATATTGAATAAATAAAGTTACAAAAAAATTCAAAAAAATGGATCTTCGGGTCGGGTTTTGGGCATCTTTCATAAATTTAAGCTTGTGAAATCGGAAATGGGTCAACAATTTTCATAAAATCTAGCGGGTCGATAGATTAGACGATTTTTTAAAATTTGAGTTTTTCTGCCTAAATGGTCCAGTTTTGGATCTGGTTCTTGATTTCACCAATCGAACCGATTGAACTGGATCGATTCTAATAACATTGAACTTTCACGTGCCGCTTGAACATGCATTAGTGTCGCGGTGTCCACCCCATTCGGAGCTTGTTTCTTGCCAATTTTTAGCCCATCAAGTTCCCCCAATCCAATAGCACATTTTTCTATTTTTTATTTCCATTTTCGGCTTGAGGAAATTATGTCATGCACCCACTTTTCAATAAATATTTTAGATTTACTATTCAACTTTTTATTAACCATATATACTGTTTTTTATTCAGTAAAAATGGAATGTGAAAAAGTATCCAAATATTTAACTTTTCATTACTTAGCTAAGATTTCTC
>CAIGRF010073230.1:6016-21099 GCA_903798235.1 Fraxinus ornus | reverse complement strand
TTTATTTTGGCCCTTTTGTTTTGGGTTGAGAGAGTTGGGTATTTAAAAAAGTTTGGGCCTTTTTTTTTCTTTTTTTTTTTAGTTTTGCCCTTTTGTTTTGGCCCTTTCTTCTCGGCTTTCTATTTTTGTTTTTATTGCGGTTCCTTTATTATTATTTTTTCCGTTTTTGTTCTATCTCCACCCGTGCTAAACATTTTTGCTGGGTCCGCCCCTGCATGGTGATACCCAAAATAACCACCATGGTGGTGGTGGCCACCGTGGGCCAGGTTGTGACCTCCATAAGCTGTCGTCGCTACTGCTCCGGCCAACAGACCTCCCAAGTTATGATTTCCATGACCTTCAAGAATTGTTATCTAGGTAAGAATTATTTCTCTGTTTTTATATTCCTTGTGGTATTAGTTAATTTTTAATAATTATCATTAAACATTACTTTCTCGGTTCATAATTTTACTTTTGACCCTTATTACCTGTTTAAATTTTTGCTAATAATTGATTATAATTGTAAACTATAACAATAAATTAAAATACCTGAAAATTTACGTCAAAAAAAAAATTCATACCCCATGTAATTTTGCATCTGAAAATTTACATGGGATATGATTTTTTCGGATGTAAAATTTTGAAATTTTTTGATGTCATGTTCCATATAAAGCTTTCTAATAAAATGATGAAAATTATATTGAGAAATTTGTATCGCAAAAATAGTAAATGTTAATAAAATAATTGATTTTTTTTAAAAAATGCGAGTTCGACGTTTTTCTTTAAGACTCATGTTTAACTATTTTCGATANCAGACAACCATAGGTGATTTAAATTGATGTGCATTATCCATATAAAAGTAATTTAATACTTTTTTTATGTATATGTATATTGATGATGAACAAATAATCCTTCGAAAATGTTCAATCTGTAACCCAAGACAGAATTTAGTTTTTCCCAAATCTTTAATTTCAAATTCATTTTTTCAAATAATTTGTAATTTTGTTGAGCTCTTTAGAAGTTCTAATTAAATTTAGATCTTCAACATAAACTGCCACAATTGTAAATCCAATATTTGTTTTCTTTATGAAAACACAAGGAAGTTTTATAGCATTTCTTCAACAAATATTCGTTGAGATGATTATACTACATGCGCCCATATTGTTTCAATCCATATAATCATCTTTACAATTTAATTAAGAACATGGTTCTCTCAAGTGCAAGAGGAAAGTTTTTCATGATATTTTTCTTTTCAAGATTCTCTCAAGTGCAAGTTGAAAGTTTTTCATGTTATTTTTCACGTGGCTCTCGAGAGTTTCATTTTTCGGGTCTATAAAAGCAGACTATTTCATCTGTATTCTCAAGCATAAAATAAGAGTTCTATTTTATCGTCTTCAAGGTAGTTTGAGAATTTCTTTGTAAATTCTAAAGTTTATAATCTCTTTGTTTAATTTCAAATTTTATATCAATTTCAGTTTTCAAACTTTTAATTTTTATTTACTATATATATATAAACTCAAAAGTTGGGGAACACATGCCCCCAAGGACCCGTCGGCCGTCGGGGCCACCCATGTTCACCGGTTATAGTTTTGTAGATAATTTTGACAACAACGAATCAAATGGATCGAGGGTCCGCCCATGTTCACCGGTTATAGTTTTGTAGATAATTTTGACAACTATTCAAATGAACCTCAATCATTGATTTCTAACGCCAATATCTTCAATGATATTGTCACAAATCTTTCTAATTGTTAAATGAGAAATTGTTTGTTATCAACAAAAGATTTTTTTTCCTTCTAATTTTGATTATTTTTAATAAATTAGCGACTAAGTATTTCCATTGGTAACTTATACTCTCTCTCTCTCTCTCTTTCCAATAATATTATCGGCAATTATTGTTTTTTATGAAATTTATGCAGATAAATGTTATTTTTATTATTTTAGTACTTTATTTGTATATGACAATTTCTTTGATAATTAAATTTGTTTTTTTTTTTTTTACTTTTTTAGTATTACTAAATGAAAATCCAATTGTTATCTTAAATTATATTTCTCACAATTTTTTGAAGGGAATATTTTTTATTTTATTTAATGACAAAATTCTTATCGATGAATTATATTTATTAAGATAATGAAAAATCAGCTGTTAATTATTACTTACAAACTTTTTATTCATAATATTTTTTTATTTAATTACTTTAGTTTGGTATAGATTTGATGTAAATAAATTAAATTAGGATAATAATTTTTTTTACTTATTACAATCAGATCATTTTGACTTGGGAATCTAATAATAAAACTATTTGAAAAGAAAAATCATAAAATTCAAAACTATTTCCTAAAATGTGGGATCTTAGATAATTTTATAATGAAAATTTATTTGACCCATAGATAACGTGGGGTTATTTTGGTTGGAATGGTTTGTGCGGATCAAATTGAAATTGTATTGAAACTTGAGAGACCTACTAGAGCAAAAGCTCCAAAAGCCATTAACTAATAACCACCACAAAAGCGCCTGACTATCAGTAGTTGTGGGCTTTAGCCTGTGGAAGATGGCTTTGGCTTTGGCTCCGCCACCAGTTTTCTCATTACGACCGACAAAATTTACAAAATCAAGGCGGTGTTGCCGATGCAGCTCTACAATCTCGAGGACTGACGACTTGCCATCTTCCCCTCCCACCACCACCTCCTTCACTTGCCGCCCTGCTGTCATTCTTCCAGTTACTCTCTCTCTCTCTCTCTCTCTCTCTGTATGATAAATTAATACTGTATGTTCATCACAATGGTGATGAAAATGCAGTTGCATCAATCATTAATTTTTCTTGGAATTTTTCATGGCCAATATTTATCTAACAAGAATTTTTTTTTTTTTTTCCCATTGTAGACTTGTACCAATATGGAGTTTTATATATTCTTTTGATTCTGAATATTGAATAAATCTGACATTAAAAAGTCTGTGGGGGTGGGGATATGAAACAGAAAATTAAACCCACCCTGATGCATGGAATCCACTTATCATGGCCAGTTCCATTTGCTTAGCCACAGGCTTATTGGGGGACAAAATTCTAGGCTCTTCCTTGCACGAAATTTTTGGATTTTTCTTGCGCCATTTGGAATCTATGGGTTTTCCTGAGATCATTTGCATCAGTTCTCTGAAGTTTGCAGCATCAGTCTTGATGATCTCTGGTGCAAGTGCATGAATTATGTGAATTGTTGACATAACTTTACATATTGTTTGTGTATACTTGTGAATGGCTAGAGATGATGGAGTTGAGTTTGGAACACAATTCTGTTTCGCCATCACCTTTTCCAATTATGTGCATCTTTTGGTTTGAATATTGAATAAATAGTCTAATGCATCAGTCAAAATGGTTCATGAAGACTTGTATCCAATTTAGTCCTAAGTTAGCAAAATTCCTTGCCGGGTGTTTCTTTTAATGGATTTAAACAATACTATGTTGGCACCAGGGTTTGTCCATGTAGGCGAGTCAGAGCTTAAATATCAGGTCCAAAGGTGTACATGGTTTTTAACTTTTTATTACATACTTTTTAGTTATTAAAATACACAAAAAATGCAACATATAGACATTATTTACAGTAGGCAACCTATTTTTTGCAGGGCTTAGGAAACAACACAAATGACTATCAGAAGTTGACTCTTATCCTGAAAGAATATGGGGTTCCTACTGTAGTTGCAAAGGTTTCAAGAATTGATTGGTTGAGAAACGCTGCTGGCTTGGTGGACCCAAATTATTGGCGAGGCACTCTGTGCCCTCGGCCGGTTCTTGACTGGTAATAATTGTAATCATCATGGTGGTGGTCATTTATGTACCTCAGTTATCGATTCAAAGTTTTCATATTATTTTCAATTATTGTCAGGTATCTTAAGCAGGTTGAGGAGGCGGTGAATGAAGCAAAGGAATTAGCTCAAGGTTTTTGTAATCTAGTTACAACTGTTATACAAGTTTTCTTTTAATTTGATGTAAGTTTTTTTAATATGAAATGATGCAAAATGGGTTGGTTATGGAGTTATTATGCCCAAATTCAATTTGAGTCCTTAGATACCATTGCTTTATGGATAAGTGAACCTGAATTTATCTAAACGTGATGGATCAATCAAATGCCGGTTGCATTTTGTGCATTGTTAATGACTTCTTAGCTTATTTCTTCATTTATTTAATGGGACTTGTTGACTTTTAACTGCCTTATTTCTTATTCCAGATTGATATTTTCGTTTAATAGCGAGATTAATTCTTCATTTATTTCTTATTTCCTTAACTGATGCCTTCAAAAAATTATTTCAATAAGAGAATCTTTTCTGCTTGCTGCATCAAGCATTTGATGCCAGGGAAAGATAGCATTAAAATCTAGTTAATATTGTGGCCTAGTGTTTCCAATATTATAATTATAAGTAATTGCCTTATGAAATCCTCTGTATTCAACAGGAAATGTTAGATTACCTATATCATGCTGTTGTAGCGGGGAACTAGAATTGACATATTGAATCCTCTATATAGACTAGATATCTCGTTATTCTGATAGTGAGGCACTTCTCATCATAGGTGCAAACATATCTTTGGTTGGGCACTCAGCAGGAGGATGGCTGGCACGTGTGTACTTACAAGAATTCGAGCCATCAGATATTTCCTTGCTATTGACTTTAGGAACCCCACATCTGTAAGTATCATTCCCTTCCCTTCATTTTTTTTTTTTCAATTCTACATCTGTTCTTTCTTGTGCTCTTTAGATTATTCTTAGTTAAACTTATTTATTGTTTACGAATTGTATTTTGTTTGCAAATTTATAACCGTTCAATGTTTTCCTTGTCAGTCCCCCACCAAAAGGTGTATCAGGAGTGATAGATCAAACAAGAGGGCTCTTGAATTATGTTGAACAGCATTGTGCAAAAGCTGTTTATACTCCCAAACTAAGATATGTTTGCATAGCAGGAAGGTACACTTATAGATAACTCTTTGTTATTAGTGAAAATGCACTAGTGACATCACTTACTAGTGGTTGGGTCATAGAAGAAAAAAGTTTACATAACATTCCTATAAAATATTCTCAATAAGATGACAATTTTTTTTTGCGTTGGACGATCAACTTGAGTACTTTTTTGCAACATATAGTTATTTTAGCATCTAGCAAATGGATATTTAGTGGTTAAAAACTGTAGGTATGGAGTCTTAGAAGATGACTGTAAAGCCTACGTGGTCTTAGCTCAGAATCTGCACATTGTCAACATATAACCATTTACTGATTATCACTGATAGTTGTTAATACTAAATGGGATGCAACTTGCGAAGTTTGAGAAAAAGGAGTTAATGACACCCAAACATCTGGCATATTTATAATATTTACATGTCTTTTGCAGTATTTTCTAATTACCCTATAAGGGGAGATAGTACAAGGAAGGTAAGAGGAACCTTCTATACAAGACGTGTTAAAACATAATTTCGGTTGGATTATAGTTGCAGAAGTTTCGAATACTGAGATTATTAATTCTTCCAATAATAAGTTTATGGCGTCTTATTTACATTACTGTGCACAACGAGTTTGAAAAAAAATAAATCCTTTAAGTCCATCGTATTTTGATTATAAGTGAAATTTCCTATTTGCAGTAATTTGAGAATGTCAGTTGAAGCAATTAGAATAATCTTGCAAAAAATCACTAAAAATCCTTCCAACCTATGGAGACTCTATCTTAATTGCTAAAGAAGTAGCAATTAGGAAATGTCCATTAGTAAGTATTAGTTGGTTAAGGATCTTATTTACAACTCAACATTATTCATTTTTCAGGCGGACAACTGCCTGTGATTGTCATGGGATGGTATATTGATTGCTAAAATTTAAGATGATATACGTATGAAAAAATACACTGCAGTGATATAGACCGAAGCACTTACTTGAGTTTACCATTAGTGAAGTGAAGTTTACTTGCAAGAAAGTCTAATAAAATCAAGATACTGAATGGATTGTGAGAATGGCAGGTACCTGCAAGGGGCTCGCTTAATTGGTGCTAGTAATAACGGTGGTTCAGCATTCATGGTTGACATTGACCAGCCAGCTGCTGATATTGCTGTTGTGAATGGGACTACCACATCAACACCAGCAGCTGCCACATTGCGAGCTCGTTTTGTTGGTCAAGGGTACAAGCAGGTAAACTCTGCGTCTTTCTTGTGTTCAAATTACTATATTGCCAATGAGTTCTCACTTGTGTTTCACCTGGATTATTCTCTTTTCGTCAAGTCTTTCTTTTCTGTCTTGTTTCTTATCAATTATTTATGTCTCGAAAAGCACAGTTTTCCAATGGTGTGTATCATTTGGAGAATGTTGCAGGTTTGTGGGCAAGCAGATGTATGGGGGGACGGGGTCGTGCCAGAAATTTCTGCACATCTAGAAGGCGCTCTCAACATTAGTCTGGACGGAGTTTACCACTCTCCCTTTGGTTCAGATGACACTACAAGGCCATGGTATGGCTCTCCTGCCATCGTTGAGCAATGGATACACCACCTCGTTAATTAAACGTATTACTTAAAAGAAGGAATTAGTTGTTACAGATAGCCATTGATTCAATTGTTCCAGATGGTTCGATGGGTACTAAACCCATCATCGATTAAAAAAAAAAAAAAAAGGTATCCTTGTCTTCACTTGGAGATCATGTATGAAGAAGATAGCATTGCCCTCTTTGTGATCAACGAATACTAAGTACAACAGTAACTTCAACTTTATTTGAATGATCGTCAAGAAGATAAATACTTTAACCTTCCAAAATGAAAAGCAATATGGATATATTTTATGGTCAAGTACTCTTGATACCTCAACAGCTCCTGTGGTATGTTGAGTAATAGTTCGAGTTACTCTTGAATGAGCTTCTCAAAAGCTTGATGCAAAATAGCTAATTTTTGTTCTACACCCGAGCTATATGTCCGTACTTAATTTTGGTGATCGAATAACGAGTAATGCTATTTCTCATGATAGAACATCGGTCATCTGTCAACCTATTATTTCTTACATTTCCCTCTCTCCTCCCTCTCCCCTCTCTCTCATAAAAATCGAATTGTTCAATCTCATTATTCTACATAGACTAAGCATTACCGGTATTCCATACTTGTTGACAAATTATTTAATAAGCTCAATACTTGTTGACCTTGTTTTTTGTACTGTTAACGTAGACATCGGATACTAGGCTCACTCGCATCCACGTAAACTGATTTCAACACTTTTGGATAGATTACTAGTCAACGATATTTTAGGTTTGGACGGGGGAGAAGCTTTATAACGATAAACAAAAAATTTCGGACATCAACTACATGTATGAGCAGGATCGCATGATAAGGAACAATCAACAATACACAAACCAAAAGTTAAGATCAAACATCTAACTCTACCAATAAAAGATTCAACTCAAGAGGAGATGCTATTATGAGGCTTAAAATAAATGAATTTGTATTACCCCCAAATGATACTATGGAGGATATTTATATTGTTACATGTGAAATGGTGTCTATTGGATGATGGGACACGTGACATCATCTCTTCAACTAAAGCATTTTATCCTAGACATCAATTTGATCCTACTACCTTGTATCGCATTAAATGCTCTTAAAAAGTGGCAGCCATCATACAACTTATGTTGACAAAATTTCGACATATTACTCATTACAAGGATACATCAATCATTCAAACATGATTTTATCAATAGGAGATCTTCAAAGGAGGTGGGTCGTCACTCGTTGTGGTAGAGCTTTGGATTTAACCTCCTTGAGCACCCCACTTCGACAAGAGGACTTCGATCGGGAAGAGATGTCACATAGGTTTCACGTAGGAGCCTCGACGTATAACAATACTAACAATATATGAATATCCAACATATCTTGTTAGTACAAATCAAAGCTAGTCTTGTGAATGATTTCTCAAAGCAATTTTTGTATATATCTATGAAAAATAGTCTCCATGGTAGCTCGTGAACTCTCGAAAATGTAGAAAGCATGTGTTTGGGAAAAAAAAAAAAAAAGTAAATGACATTTTTTACACTTTGACCATTAGAAAAGCACTATTATATTTACATAAAAATCTATCAAAAGTGGTGCCTTCGGTGATACCAAATCTATCAACTTCTCGATATACAAAAATTGTCTTCACTTGGAAATCATTTATGAAGAGAGTGATGCTACGTGTACAAAAGAAGTTCTACAGATGCACATTTAACAATTTTTCATTGGTAGATGATAAAAAAATAATCATACAGGTGTTGTCAACGCAACACTTATAGTGAAATTACTCTTATGAAGAAGATGACAATGTCCTAATCATGATTGATGAATTCTATTTACGTCATTAACTTCAAACTTATCGTGAACGAATGCACGCAAGTATGATGATATTGGGCTATGCTGCCCTTTTATGTGGATCATTATTATCAATAGCACTTCAAGATGAATTTTCTAACCATCCATAGAGGTTGCTCGTGCAATACAAATACACTTCTTAGTCAAGTAACTAGTGACACCCACGTTCACCCTTATCACAAATTGTGTGAATAACATAAGATCTAATCTAGTTACATCGTTAATGAAAACAAAGGTTGAATACGATAGTAGTCAGCTTATTCAGTGGAGGGATGCTCTTAACACTATCTGTAGATATTGTACATCACCGCAGTTTAACTAAGCTTTAACTAGGCATGGTGATTCGCCTGAAAAGCTTGATGCAAAATAAATGAATTTTTGTTCTAAACCCTTGACTATATATCAACATTTAATTTTGGTAACTGAATAAATTAAAGTACAAAGAATGACTAATTGATTTCATCTCTTTTCTCCAATCTATTAATAACCAAACAAATTATGCCAGTTCATAAAAATAATATTATCATCGAGCTATCATCCCAATCTACTATATAGCAACTCGAGAGTTGAAACAGTTGACAAGTTACCGTTACACCAAACATTAAATTATTTTGTTCATGATATTTACTTTGAGAGAGCGTGTGTGATTAAAAATAATAGTGAGGAAAATGTTGAAACTCGATATTTGATAAAATATAAATATCAGACATATCTTGTGAATGTTTTCTCAAAGCAAAATTTGTGTATATTCATGAAAAAAATCGTCATCTTAATGATATGTTTAACGCCAATTTTTTTCTCTAACAATGAAAAAGGGACTCCTTTCAGTAAACCCTCTTCCAAGGATCTTCGCTAACAAATAAATACTCTCTACTCCGTCAGGACAGGGTGTACACTACAAAATCATAGAGAGAATCGGAAAAAGCTCGTTGAGAGAGAAAATGAAAGGAGGGAAAAAGAAACCCAGTATGGAGTACGTACAACCTCCTCTAACGCCACACTCTGACCACCCGGCCACAGTGAATGGCGATGATGATGTAGCAGGTGCGGCGGAGGACCACCGAGAGGAAACTGAGCGTTTTGAAGCTACAGAGGAGACTTTGGAAGAAGAAAATGATGGAGACGAAGATGATGACTCCGAGACTGAAAAAGACTATAACCACTTCGAAAACCTGCAAATCGAAGAGCCCGAGGCGGGAGCTGAGGCCGAGCGCTCGAAGCTTGCTGATGGGTATTATGAGATCGAGGCCGTACGCAGAAAGCGAGTTCGAAAGGTTCGTCATTTCTCTCTTTTTTTCTGTGTTTAGAGAAGGTGGAATTTTTTTTATCAGATTATTTTTTGTTTGTTAATTTTCTATGTAAGAGGAGTTCAAAAAGTAACCAAAATGGGGTATCGGTACTGGTGGGTTTCGTGAATTTCTTCCTTTTTAGCTGATTTTGTGTCTGTTTAATGATTTTGGGGTTTTCTGGAATGCGAAAATTGAAGGGCCAAGTGCAGTACCTCATAAAATGGTGAGTGGTTGAGATACATTCTTCACATATGTATATGAATTCACGTGTTTTGGGAATTTTTGTGTTAATCAGTGTAATGGGTTGTTTTGGAAAGGCGAGGCTGGCCCGAAGCTGAGAACACATGGGAGCCTGTAAAGAATCTATTGCAATGCTCCGATGTGATTGATGCTTTTGAAGAAAGGTGGGTTTTTTTTCCCCCTATTTTGATGGCATTTAGTTCCCTAGTTTTGTAATAGATAAGCATGTGGAATAATTAGGATGATGTTTATGTAATTCACAGATTCTTAGTTTTGACCCGTTTCTATTTTTTTTTTTTTTATATTTTGAAGTTTGATAACAGGTAAAAGTAGGTCGGCACGTGGGCGAAAGCGCAAACACGGTATCACTCATGCTCAGGTGAAGAAAAAACAGCAGCAGCGACCGTCTGTAGCTGCTACATATAATGTGCCTTCTCATCGGGTTGGAATTGCGGAGGGCCCTATGAACTATCCTCAGCTAAATAACTTAAATGTTATGAATTGCAAAGGGAAAACTGATGTCAGCGGTGTGAATGGCTTTGAGATATGCAAGAAACTAAACGAGCATGGTATGAAAATGGTGTCCCCTATGAGGGGAGAAAGTAAAGAGCAAAATGAATTGGATCTGAAGCTTTGTGAACTGAAGGAATCAATTATGGTCAGTGAAGAGAACGCAAATAAGTTTGGTGTACATCATTCCCAAGAAGGCTTAGTTACTGGAGGAGATGTCCTTGCAAATGGCTTGCCCAAGCCTGATGGTGGGGATCCAGTTCAAACTGGCCGCTGCACTGGAGCTAAAAAGAGGAAATCTTTTCCAGTTAAGAGGTTCAAGCAAGAATCAGCATTACGCAGCGGGGACGATACACAAAATGCAATTTCTGCTTGTAGTATGGCAGAACAGAAAGATTTGCAAACTCATGCTTTTATGGTGAATGATCGGGATTTCAAGAATAAATTTGACAACTCCAAAGAAAATTGCAACATTACTCAGATTGTTAAGCCTATTAGCTATAGCAGTTCCACATCAAACAATGGTGAAGAAATCTCATTAACCTTTGAGGCTCTGAGGTTTGTATCTTAACTCTCTCACTTCATTTATGCATGGTTGGATTTTATGACAGTGTGACTGTTTCTATGAGCATGCCAAAAAGTAAGCAGTAGTTTTCAGCACTCTATGATTCGTTTGATGCCTTTACATACATGGAATATGAATAGCTCCTATTTTAGTAAAAAACAAACTGACATTACGTTTTGCTTAAGTTATAGGTGATCTTGATAATGTAGGTCAGGTCATTTGGGATTGCTTTATGTCATATGGTGTCTTTAATGTTTGCTTTCTACCATATGATTTATTCTCTTGAAGTTAATTTAGGTAAAGAGAACTTTGATTTCTTTTTATTCTTTTTTTTTTCTTTTTGTCTGGTTGTCATAAATTGTTACCTATCTTGGAATCTAACAAGCCACAGAGACCAGTCCACACTATAGGGACACACCGACACTTGCCTTTTCTAAAGGGTTGAGCACGGACACATCAAGAACATGCCAATTTAAATTCTTTGAAACTATACATTTATATAGTATATTGTAATTGTTATACTTTTCTATTTTTTAATAATTTAATATTTTTTAGCTTTGGTTTATGCGCTTAAAATATTCAAATAAATGGACTGTTATTTATTTTATTAAGATACTTTGGTTTAAACTACATTTATTAATCTGCCACATAAAGAAAAAATACATGTAGTATATATAAATAAATTCAACATGAAGTTCGTTGAATTTTTCTGACATTATTTTGAATATTTTACACTAATGTTTTAATGTTTAAATTCCACTCCAAACTTTACATCCGAATCCTTAATGTGTCACTTACTTATTCCTCACGAATTAGAACTATAAAGAATATGAGAAATCTCTGGCCACGTTACATGACTTGAATGACCATGTGCTCAAGGCTTATCTAGAAGTGTCCTTTGAGTATCAAAAATTCAATGAATTTATAAAAAATAGGACACACCATGTGTTCTGGAGTGTCCGATGCTGACTTACCACCGCTGTATGAGTGTATTTTATAGGATTTCACTAGTAGTACAAATTCCAATATACCAATACCGTCTTTTGAACTTTACACTGTCAAATGATCGTTCTTTTGTTGCCTTTTTTCGTTTTGTCAATCATTATTTTGCTACATATCCTCCTATGTTCTGCGCACATTAATGAACTCGAGAGTTGGATATGTCATATGTTGGCAAACCCAAGTGGAACTTGTTAGTACCTTTATCACGCGATGCTCCCTTTCATAGAGAATGCTCAAATTTGGACTTGGCATGTTGCAAAGTGAGGGTAGAGTGATTGTTGTCCTTGTATTCTTCTCGGAAGTTGGACAAATTCATTTGATGTTAAATAAATACTTGAATATAGATCCGATCGGGACAACATTAAGCTTGTGTTTGGCTTGTGTTTATAAACGGCTAATAATCACTCAGGCCTCTTTTTATTCGCATATTTCGAGAGATCCACAAGTACTGTCTGTTTATTTATCACTAATTTCTATACACACTTCCCAAACATGCTTTGAAGTTATGCTTACCGACAATAGAAAGGTATGCGTAGAAATATGCCTATAGGCTTTAGTAAAGTTGATTGGAAGGTCAAAGGCTCCAAGCAATTACAGAGATTGTGCTGAATGCCCATAGAATTGACTTGGTGAAGAGGGAAACCATAGAAGAGAAAGCGTGATCATGTTTAATCCCATTCAAAGCTCATTGGTAGCACTCAACTTCTACTCTAGGCCTGGTAAAATGCTCGAGAGTGAAAGAGAAAGCACATCTCTCTCTCTCTGAACCCAATTTTCTTCATTTTTCTCAGTTAAATGCACACTTGATGCAAGGTGGAGTGTTAGATTCCTCGGAGTAGCTGATTTAGCCTAACAGTTATTTTTTTCCCCATTTGATTCTTCTTTATTGGGAGAATGAATCTTCTACATGAACAGAAAATCTCTCATTATTTCTAGTGGATGTTAGATATTTCTTATTTCTGCGTCTCTTACTGCAACAAAATCTTAAATTGTTGCACAAGTTATAATAAGGTTTAAAATAATTATGAAGAGAGATTTTGTTTCCCGATCTTGTGAAGTGATTGGCATGGATGAACCTGACGACATGTTTGCACACGTGGTGTGGTGATTATTTACCACGTTGAGCGTTTCGCTTAGATTTGATCATAGAACGTTATAGTTACCATAAATTTTGTATCTTTATGATTTAGGAGTTTTGAATTCAGAGGTATAAATTTTAAAATGTTTCGAGTTCTACATATCATAATCTTTGGTATTTTAACTATGTTAATTGCTTACTCCTTAATATCATTTCTTAGAAAACGGGTGAATTCTAGTTCATTTCTTAGAAAACGGGTGAATTCTAGTGTTGGCTAGTTTACTCTCTATCTCACAACCTCTCTATTGCTAGCAAGTTTAGAAGTTAATTTGTAACCAAACATGCTAGTACAATATTGTAGTGTTAATTTTTAGAAAACTTGGTAGTCCTTAATTCCTTTAATAATTATTTTAAGCCTGAGAATAGTTTTAAGTTCACTATAATCATTTCTCAGGAAAAGGCTTACCCCTATTTGATAGAGATTTTTTAAAACTCATTTTCAAGTCCACATTCTCCCAATAAAATAATTTTGTACGTGGTTCATAAATTTTTCCTACTTTTTAACCATACAATCTCCTAAAAAATCACTTTTCACAAAATCTATTCTCAAAAAATCTACATCAAACAGGTTCTTAATTAGTTATTTTTGTAGTAAACTATAGTAATTTGACGTTTTACGGGGGAATCAGAAATTGATAGCCATGGACACTCAAATACTGAAATAGAGGTCTTTTCTTTAATCTCTGTCGTTGGGAATTGATCAGTTTCTTTGACAATATAGTGGTGACTATTTGAATTAGCCATGTGATTGTCTTCTTTGAACGTTTTAAAACCTTTTACTTCTACATTTTGAAACATGTCGTTCCTTTCCTTTTTGGGGTTTTTTTTCATGGAACTTATGCACACTTTTGATTAAAAATCTGTGTGTTTCAAAAATCCTTTTTTTTTTTTTTTTTTTGGGTTTATTAGCATCAGTAAGTCAGTAACATGGCTGCCTACAGGTCTGATGGAACTAAAGTGATGGTGGACAACAAATTCTTGAAGGCCAACAATCCGATACTTGTGAGTCTTCCAATCTCTTGATTTCTTCGTTATAAGCTTGTGCAATAAGTGTTCTGTGATTTTTAGTCTTCAATTTGAATGATATCATCAAAACTATCTTCCTTTTATCATGCAGTTAATAAACTTCTATGAGAAACACCTACGGTACAGTCCCACATGATAAGTGGATCGATGGCCGGAGGATGGATGCTACATCGTTATCTTTGGTTTTCTTCATGTATATAGATTGTTGTAATTTTGTAGCTGAAAGTTAAAAGAAGGTAAGTACTGGTGTTATAGGGATGCTGCTGATAAATTGTGTCAAGCTCAACTGTACCTTTGTGGCTTGTTTGATAAGATGGTCTTGTACAGTATTGGACAGTATTAAGGAAGAAAAAAGGCTAGAAAATTTTGTCTATCGTAATTTGGTTAGTCTTGTGCTGTCCAATACTGTGTACCAAAAATGACTTTGTATAAGACTTTTTTAATTTTTTGCTGTGACGTATTTTATCTAGACGTGGTTTAAGCAAAATATAAGCTGAACTTGGAAGTCTCTTCTTTGGTTTAAATTTATGATGCATGCACACAGGAGTGGTAGTTCAGCTAGCAAATTTGAATTGAGAATGAATTTGTGTAGTGATTTCCCATTCTAATAATATTGTTCTCCATGACATGTATTTCTGTTGGGCCCGGTTGCCCGCCAGACTGGCCCAGTCTAGTCTAGCCTGTCAAAGTTTCTGGGCTGGACCGGACCTCTGCCCAGGTCCAACCCATCCTAATTTACCCCGTAAATAATATATTTTTATGTGAACAATACATAAGTCCTGTAGTTACTTTACAACATTTCAAAACTACTGTATATATTTTTTAGTTTCAAATATCAGGTTCTAATTTGGAATATTATTTCTAATTTAATTATATATAGAATATATATAATAAATGAATGATTAACTGATGCCTTTAATTTAGGAATCAGTTACATTCAAACAGAATTTTCCAAAAACCAGCATATCTCACTGGAAACAGGC
>CAIGRF010073177.1:73932-87493 GCA_903798235.1 Fraxinus ornus | reverse complement strand
TTAAGTTCTACAATTATCGTCATGGATCAAGGTATGTTTCTTGATAAACTAAATTAATATTTAAAAACATGGAATTCTAAAGATCTTGGTATTAAGGATTAAATTGCTTACATGTGGTGTCAGAGCCAATGTTATAGAATTCTTGATTTTATCAATTCATAATTATTTCTTATAGATTTATGAATTAAGGTATAAAATTAGAATGCATTAAGGTTTCATGTAATGATGCTTGTTGGATTTGACAAGATGGGTAATGGAGAAGTGTTATTTGCATTAATAATTATGTTTTGTATGTTTATATAGATCACCATATGTCCTATGAATCTGCTTTTGCCGGATAAATAAATTGGTCACTAGTTAATTGTGTTAATTTATATCTGGTTTCTTAATTTTTCATCTTAATTGCTGCCAATGAATCAAGGAAACAAGAATTAATGTGGCAGAAAGGAATAATGATTGGCAATTTGGTCAAATCCACTAATGCATAAATTCCCGTTCCCTTTTCTCTGATTTCCGTGTTATTTTAACCCAGTATTATATATAAACGGTGATATATGAACAACCGTCTGCCATTACGTGACTGTGTACAAATGTTCTGCTCAAAAGCGATATTTTATCATCCGATTTATTATTGCCCAAGAATGTTAATAGTCAAGTGATGGGTTTATTGTGTATTTTGTGATTAAATAAGAACATGTAAATTTGTAAATAAACATTAAGTGATAAATGCCTTATTTTTGTAATTAATGCTCGATTAATGTTGTTTGTTAGTCATCAAAGACGCAAAACAATATGATATTTTGAACACTAAATTACATAATTTATTTGTCAAGTACTCTTGATAGTTTGATGCTTATAAATGAAGATGACATTAAAATAATTGTCGTCAGAATTTATTGACGTTCATAGATTATAAAATTATTATGGATCGCCCAAAGGCTGATCAATTAATTTCAGGGAAAACTGCAGTCGCGGTATCAAACCTTTCACTTTTTTGCAGACTTTGCACAAACCTCACACACGGTACCAAACTTTTAAACAATTCGCAGCTACAGTACTCATTGACGGTGTCCGTCCGTTTGATCACGAAAATCGTTAGTTGACCCCAGAATTAAAAAGAAAAAGAAAAAATTATTTTCCACCAAATAGTCAGAAATGGGCACTTTATTTGAAGGAAAATGGTATTGCAGCCATTTCAAAGTGATACGTGCATTTCTCAAATGAAAACCACTTATTGATATGGCTATTTTTAAACAAGATTTCGCATTGGTTTAGATATTGTGTTTTATCGTAGTATCTATTACCAACTGGTTAGTCATATTGCACTTGTTACGTCTCGCCATCGAAACTCCTAGTGGAAGCCACATGGAGACATTGAGTCAGATTTGACAAAGTGAACAATGACCCAATTGGTCAAAATAAATAAGTCAAAGAAGAAACTGGTCTCATTATTTCGAAACTTTTGTATGGCCGAAGCCCTATCTCTATTCGAAGATCTATTGGCTGAAGCACCCTCCTTGTCTGAAGCTCTCTTTTAGGCTGAAACATTTGCTGTCTTTTAAGGGATTTGCAGACAATATCTAGGAATAATTGATGTAACGTTTATATTAATGAATGCCATGAATGTTAGCCTATGATGTAGGGCGACTAACATGTTGTCAATGTATTGAATGTATGACACACACAGTGATGTGAGGTTTCAACCAGGGAGATGAAGCCACGTGATTCTGATCCAACGGTCACTTGTCGATCAGAACTCTATAAATAAGCAACACTTGTAATTTACTAAAAGAATAATGCAAATATTTACACTCGAAACCATACTCAATCTTATCTCTTGCTAATTTCATATTTATTTGTTTGAGTCTAGATTACTTCGACTTTCGTTGAGTTGTTCATGATTGTTTGTTTGTTTATATGAAATCATCTATGATATTGTCGGTGATGTACATCTTTGTCTCGCATCGTAAATCATCTCTCATGTCCATAAACGTCATCCTTTTCGTTAGAATTTTCGATCAAAACGTGTTAAAATTTTCTTGCATGGACGTTGTTGAAAATTGAATGGAGAATACACCGAGAATGAAATGATGTTGCAGCAATCAAATACTAACTTGAAGACAAGAAATCAAAATTGAAATATCCACCAAAAGACTTGATCACGATACCGTTGTCCTCAAACAATATTTGCCCCCTTTAGGATTGAAANAACCCCACTTTTGGCGAAGTCTTTCTAAATTGAATGCATTTCAAGTCCACCACTAACTTTGGCTACAAAACCAAGATTGTCCTTTAATTAATTGGGACATTTAAATTTGGGCTATTGGGATAATTTTCATTGAGCTATTCACGATGGAATTTGACCCATTTAATTGATTAAAGGAAAAAATAAATGATTAATTTCTATTACTCATAATATATCGAATTACAAAAATATAATATATATAATTCTTTTTGCTTTTCTTCATAAATATTGTGCCTTTCATCTTGACAAAAACGTTTCTCGCCAAAAAAAGAAATTATATATAACTAATTACAAATTTGGTCCTGCCGACTTTCAGGGCAGTCTTTATAATCATTACTCTTCATCCTTGTATGTTCTAGTAATTGTTGGATTTATAGATCAGTCGGGACATTTAGGGCGTGTTCGATCGTGCTTAAAATCAAATTAAAATTGAAAATATAGCCGTTATTAGATCTCACGCATCTAATAAAAGTCAACAATAACTACTAATTTTTCAATTTTAATCCGATTTTAATATCTACCGAACACGCACTAGACGTGTAAAATATTATGCAAGTCAATACTTGAAGTTACTCTTATTATGCATCATGTAGTTAAGTTTTACTTTAATTACGCTTCATGTCGCTATGTTTAACTGTCTTGACTTGTAGACTTACAACACTTGAGCAAACAAATCCCACCTTGGACTGGCTAGACACGCAACTTTGCTCCATACATTCTTTAAATTTCTTACAAATTGATTTTAAGAGTAAATTTAATTGTAACGATTCGTATAAGTGCAAAACCTGTCTAGATATAGACTCTAGAGAAAGGTGGAAATTAGGGCTGAACATGGATTGGTTCGATTTGGTTCTCTTCAGAATCGAACCGACCCAAAATTTTCGGATATTTAACAAATGGAACTGTCGGGTTCAAATATGATTATGGAACGTTTGGGTTCAATTTCGTATCATAATTAAATTTTTTTAACCTTTACAGTAACACTACATAAATACAACTAATGTCATGTTCATTCGTAATTTTTACAATCTGCATAAAGAATTGTATTTATACGAGAGTGGGTGTACTGCTGCTTACCAAACGAAATTGGAATGGAAAGGGGAAGAATAAGGCACAAATGTTGGGCTAACAAAAAATTAAGTCGAATGGATTTGGTTGGTTTGTTTAATTAATTTGTTTAGAAAAAATCAAAATAATTTAATTAATTTAATATAAAAAATTAAAAAAATTATTTAGATTCGATTCTTCGGTTCTTGATCTAAAATCGAGAATCGACTCAAACACATCGGTTCTCAATTCGGATACCCTTTCGAATATTTAACTTATGAAGAACCGTTTGATTTGATTCGATTCGATTCGGGAGTTTTGTCTAGCCCTAGCGGATATCTTCGACTACATTATTTAAATTGCTTACAATTAAGAGTATATGTAAACGTAACAATTCGTACAAGGCCAAATATTTTTTTAATAATAGACTAGAGAGCATTATCTTCAACAACATAATATTATTTTAAATCGTCGGGGCGTAAATTATAAGATGAGAATTTAAAGGTGGAATGTAATGATTCTAATTGCGTTCCACATGAACATACTCCTCTCAAGTCAATTTTAGAAATTAATTCTACCTGATGAATTGTAATAGCACCTATATTTAGGCTTTTAACTGTTGTTTGTCATTCTATTAGAATCTTTTGAGTTAATTTTCTATTAAACAAATAATAATGTTCAACAAAAAAAAATTAGATCTATAATAAATAGTATTTATAATATAATAATATATAACATTTTACAAAATAACAAAATTCAACTGATAGAAAATTGAAAAGGGATTATCGATCCATATGCTTTAATCAAACATTTTTCACATATAAATCTTAATACATACTCCATGTTGAAATCAGAGAAAAGATTAAAACATAAACATACCTATCTGATTGTTTGCCTGAATGTGTTATGATCTTCCAATTGATTGGTGATCTTCTCTTCAATTTTACTCTCTGTTGATGGTGATGCAGAGAATCTGAAAATCACTATCAAGTTGGGGACCATGACCCTATAATAATAATAATAATAATAATAGTTATTAACTTTCAATTGTTTCAAATTGGTCCTTCATCAATTTAAAACAACATTTCGATCTCTACACTATACTTCCATGAAACATAATACTCATTAGTCAAAATTAACTTTAATGGATCACTTTAATTTACTAATATTTTTTAAACAATAACACCACACATTTTAATATATTACGTGTGACCCCACATATGTTAGAATTTTCCAACAATAACTCCATGTATCAAAGATAGTAATTTAATACTCAATGATTATTAATTTTATTATAGCAATTCTTTTTAAAATAGTAATTATCGGAAGGGTAAAATCGCATTTTTATTACTCGAGAGGTCCGAAATGAGTTATTACTCAAGACTTCAAGAGCTACTCAAGATTCTCAAGTAATTCAAATGAGAAAACAATGGTGAAAGAGACGAGGAGAAATGAATTAGTAGGTAAAAAGGGAAAGGGAATGTGCAGACAAATGGATTAGGGAAAGATTAGGGAAAGAAAACGAAAACAAAAATGGCTGCTGCCAAGTGTTTGTTCATAATGTGACGTGAAGCTAACTGTTACAGGAAAAGTAATCAAGAATCAATACAACATTCAAATGATTATAATTTATCGGCATGGAAGGGTAAACCGTGTTACAGTGAAATTGCTAGTGAAAATTCTGGTCACATTCTTGTTTGTGCATGCGCATCTAGTTAATCATTCCTATTCACAAAGTAATTTATTGCCAAAAAAATCATGGATTCCAATAACAACTAGATTAGTGCCACTAATGCTACGCGATGTTACTCATGTGGATATTAACAATTGTAAATAAATTAAAGAAATACTAACTTAATTGTCCAATGAAGCATTTGGACCCACCATTTCATTAGACGATGAAGTCGTGAATTCGGGAATTCGAGTGAGTTAGAACAGTACTCGTTGTCAACGGCCTCAATAATGAGATTGTTTATTTATTTTGAATTAAATAATATAATACAATACAACATAAAATAATAACGAAAAATACAATAACATACATGATACAACCTCACTTCGGAATCGTGAGTGTAAGCTCGAGCAACTGCATTTTTCGGTATCTCATATTTTGAAATCGCTGCAAGATTGCTTTATTTTCAATTTTTTAAAAAAATCTTTCATTCTATATACATCACCAGATTGACATTCAACCAGTCATTTCTCATTTATTACGCAAGTCACTCCTTTGTCATTCAACCAGCTATCTCTTCATTAAACCACGGGTTCAAATTGCTCGCTTGGCACAAGTGAGTGGTGCGTCCGCTCATCATTTTCTTCGACAAAGCCAACACGAAAAGTCGCCTTGATTTGTCGGGTGCTGATTCCGCCCTTGGATCCAGTACTAGTTAGATGGTGCGGAAGATTGCTTATGCTACTTGGAATTACTCGGACCCACCACTTCATTAAGCACATGTTTGACTCTTTTTAAATTAAAACTTTTTATTTTTCATATTTATTTTTTAATAACATATTAACACAATAAAATATTTTGCACGTAAACTCAAATTATTTTCGTACTTTATAACCACACATTCTTAAAAACAATAATAATAATAATATTCAAAACATCATTTTCCCCCAATTTTTCTTTATATTGGCCATCAAACTAGTGAAGTCCTGGGTTCAGCACCAACTCAAACCGATGTTTAATAGCATTGATGCTATGATATTAGTCATTTGGATATTAATATTATTTGTCAACTGAGTGATGACAACTATCAATTGAATTGAGAGTAATATCGTGATTCATTATCCAATAAAGGAGTTACATTTTTCATTATCGTTCTTCTACTCATTTTCAACCACACATTCTTAAATAAAATAAAATTTTCCATCACATCAATAACTTTTCCTTCTTTTTCAACCTCATATCCCCTATCACATCAACCAAAAAAATGCATTCTCTTGAAAATAATGTGCACCAAACGAGGGCTAATATTATTTGTCAACTGAGTGATGACAACTATCAATTTAATTGAGAGTAATATCGTGATTCATTATCCAATAAAGGAGTTACATTTTGTAAGACATGGTGATAGCTAATTATGTATAATTACTCCCAACAGCACACAACACCACCATAAAATATCAAATTCCCCACATTCACATTTACTTTCCAACCTCTACTCTCTGTTTCTGTGTAAATCAAAGTCTTGCTCTAATTCCATTAACTTATTACAGAAATTCTTACCCCATCCATCAGAATTCATTTAGAAATGAGCAAAATTTGCATATCAAACTGTGTTAACGATGCAAGAATTCCTGTGAGAGCCACCTATGTCAACCTCTACAAGTGGCCGGAATCTGATGCCGAGTTTGTGAAGTCAGTGGGTGCCACCGACGTGGACGGAGGATCACGGTTGCGCTCCAGGGTGGTGGATAGCATCTCATGCAGGCAAATGTATCTCAGGAGCTATACATTTTCCAGGAAAGAGACAGTGCCGGAGAGGACCAAGAAGTGTTTCGGAAGGGTCAAAGAGAGGGTGGCTGGAAGAGGGAAGAAGCGAAAAGTCCGGCCACGTAGGCGGAAGCGGAGCCGCCGCCGTCTGGTGGTGAGGAAACTCCGCCGTCTGGTGGTGAGGAAAGTGAAGGAATTATCATGCGCAGCACTGTGTGCCATTTTTCGGAGGTTGCTATCTTGCACTGCTACTGTTGATGTTGTTGATAACAATCTTTAAATTATGCTATATTTTTACTTTTAATTTCTGGTACTTTACTGTTTTCTACTTAATTTGTTATGGATTAACGTGGTTCTCTCATTGAATTTTTATGAAAATTTTCAATATTTATAATATTTTTTTCAAAAATAAAATAAAATTACGCTTTCCATTCAATGGTCTAGTAGGATATACCATCATGTACTCGTTTTTTGAAAATATCTCACATCACTAAACTAAATTTCAATTTTTTAATGTTTGGAACTACATGTGCACATTCCTCTAAAAAGTCGTTTTAAGGTAGAGTGATACTTGACGTGTTACATTTGTATCGATACAGGCAACTTTTTACAATAATATTCATTGTCAACACGGCTACCTGAGATTTAAAAGATTGATTTTGTGAAGTTAGTGCCCGATTGGTAAAGCTTTTGTTTTTAAAGAAGTTGGTCAAACATCATTTTTTAACAACACATTCGTTGGACCATTAGTATTTGTCTATTTTTTTCATCACTTATTTATTGTACCACCAACTTTTCTGGAGTTTTGACAAAGATTTTGATAAAATTTTAAAATATTTTGATAAATTTTATTAATGTATGATTCGAAAGTTGAAAAAGTTGCGAGCATTTTCAAAATCGAAATTTGACCATTTAAAAAGTTGATAAAGTTTTAACAAAGCTTTACCACACACGTACTTAAGCAACATTACACAGACCCTTAATTGAGAATGTAGCCGTCGTGGGCATTCATTCTGAAAAGTAGATGAAGTCCTTGTTTGATCCTCATTTTTGTCAAAATAAATTATTTTATCTCTTTTTCAACCATGCATTCTTCAATAAAATGATATTACTCGCAAATCCAAAACTTTTCATTTTTTTAACCACACATTCTCTATCTATTTACTATTCTAAAATACATTCTTATCAAAAATATGGGGCTCGAAGAGGGTGGAAATGCAATGCCTCTAATTTATCTTATGTCACTAAATTAAGTCCATTTTGGCTCTCGTTTTTAAATTTTTTATTTTTAACTCATTTGCAACACACATTTCATGAAATTTTATTAAAATATAATAAAAAATGATTTTTAACAAAACTAAAAAGGGTCGCATTTATGAAATTTCAAATATGACATCTTAAACAATGAGAGTAAGTAACCAATTGTCAAAGAAAAAAAAAATGTTATTTATAACCCAAAGTAAATATATAACGGTCAATGAATTAATTAGTGCGGGCAACGGCAAGAAAATTGAGGGAAAAGGTTACCGCAATTAAAGGAAAAGGACATAATCATTATAAACAATTTAAGATTACCAATTATGTTTGACCGTCTATGATGAACAGGTATTTAGGTCATCGGACACCCCACAGTTGTTCAACCAATGATAATCAAGAAATGAATAATGCTCACCAGTTCTTTATTATATTTATTTCCATCAACTTTCTTAAAAAAAAAAAAAATGGGTGTCGTGTTTCGAAATTTATTGTGAAAATGAAATTATAAATCATAGTTACGTGCATGAATACGCAAAATTTTAAGCGGAATTCGGGGATCAATTTGGTTCCCTAACGTGGGTTTGGGGAGGGAGTGATGGGAGACTCGAAATCTTTTATGTGGAATCAAAGCTATCAATTTCGTGTCAAGTTGCTTCCGATGTCATAATTCCAAACAAAACAAAAATTGTAATTTTCCTCAACCGGTTCAAAATGTGGCATCGGTTGGTTGAGAATGTAGAAAGTGAGGCCTTGACCTTCTATTCATAGAAGCGAGGTACAGCTCCAAACCTTCCACTTCATGACAACTGGCAAGTAGTTTTACAGTTGATGAATTTCGTATATTTAGACTTTAAGTAGTTATATCATACGTAATTGGTGCATAATCGATCATTCAAACACTATTTTAATATGAATCGTGCAAATCCCTTCAAAGGTCTAAATAAACGTAGCCCCTGTTTGTTTCCCATCTCTTGTCAACAAAAATGAATTTTTGTACCCTTTTTTTCAATCTTTTTAGGACATTGTGAAAGAAAATGGTCAAAAAAAGGGCTGCACATGTTTGTAACGGTAGGAAAATGCAATAAAATGAGATGAAGATTGGAAACAAACGAAAGCTTAATTTATTGTTAAAGACCTGCTTGCTACGAAAGAAAAAAGTTACTATAAATAGACTTGAAAATCCACTGCTTACATATATAAGTTGAACAAACGAAGTGGAATTGCAGGGCATCTATTTGGATTTCAGGTTGGCTTAAATCCAACCCCAAATCTCGGTTTAAGGCCTTTTTTTAAAAATTAAAAAAATATTGATTTCAAGGGTAAAATAGCCATGAACCCAATAAATCGAATGTACCACATGTCGAGTTTTGGATTAGAACTCTGGGTTCAGTGGTCGGGTTACCCACCCCTAGCAAGCATGTTCATGTAGCTCATTGCTCATCTAACTAAAAGATCAGTCAAGCCCATAGCCTCAATTTTCAAACAAATTGATGGGCTAAGATTAGCCATTGTGAGTTTGGAAGTTTACACTAAATTGACAAGAGTAGCACTAAATGCAACAGCTAACACTTTTTCTTCATTTCTGTAATAAATTTTCAATTAGTACCACCATAATTTGCAAGTCCAGCTTGTACACACATATCTAACCTTCTGATAGTATTATTTGCCATTTCTCTCTCTCAGTAGGAAGAAACTTTTTTCTATTAAGCAAAACTGCTTATTGAAGGAGCAATCATATCCAAACTGTGGCCAAAATCCTTCCTGCTATCCCCTTTACCAACTGTACTGAGCAAGTCTACATTAACATTATTTTCCGACCTTAAAAGGATACCATCACCTCAACGATTAAGGATGGTGCGCTATAGCAATAGAGATGATGAATCCATAATTTTCCAATTATGCTACTCGAGTTCAATTAGAAAGATTATTATGTCCACGATCTTGACAATACATATACAACACAATACATTTTGTGCAAGACTTTTTAGCATGACCAAACCACTAATATGCTACATAATGAAGGGAAACAGCATCTGAATATGGCTCCACCATCCAGATGATTGCTAAATGCAGAATAGGACAACACTATATTGTTTACAATCAGCCATAACACAAGAAAAGAGCAGATGCATATGCTTATAAACATTTCAATGGTGAGTAGGTTCAATTTAATAACCATTATAAAACCAGCCAATAAGGAAGACTTAACATCAAAGGATCACTTTTTTTTTTAACCTTGGATGTTCGGGCCAGCTTGCGTACCTCGACTAATCCCATGCGACTCTGCAGTCTACGGTCGGGTACTCATTTCAGTGGCCCTGAGGGGATTCGAACTGGTGACCATTGGGGAGCAAACCCAAGGCCTGGTCAATTGAACTACCCCTCAGAACTTTTTTAATAAAATAATATTACACGCAAATCCAAAATTTTTTCTTATATTTTAACCACGCATTCTTCATCAATCCACCCTTGAAAATGCATTTTTCCAATTTAATGGGGCTCAAACAAGTCCTGAGAATTGTGAAACAGAAGCTTAATCGTAGTGCCCTTCTCCTATAAAAAGGTTCTCACATTCAAGGAATTTATGTACCTCTTTATTCTTCACTAGTTTTATATTCACATTTCAATGGCATCGGATTCCAAGGAGATTGCTATCGATTTCTCGCCATTTTTTCGCCTGTACAATGATGCCCAAATTGACAGATTACTTCCTAATCAACTCGTTTCACCCTCCGATGACCCCAAATCAACTGTCCGATCCAAAGATGTTGTAATTGTAACTGAGTCCGGCGTTTCTGCGCGGATTTTCAGACCAAANAAAAAAAATGATATTTCTTTAAGCGAATCAGAACTTTTTAAGTAATTACACGTATAATTCACTAAAAGTCAGAAGTTTGTAAATTGTAAATGTGAACCACCGTAAAATCACTGAGGAGTTCCAACTAAAACAAAAGAAGTACCACTTGGATATCTGATTTCATAGCTCAAAATCTTCATCCCGAAGAGCCAGTTCAGTTGCCTTTTCCTCCTCGTCTTCAAGCACAAAGTACTCGTTCTTCTCAACTGGCCTAAACATGTATGCAGGACTCGCAATCTTCTCCGTTGCATTTGCAACCTATTGATACTTGTAGGCTGATATGGTCCTCAGCGCAGACACTACAATCCTCGTGAAGTACAAGTACCCAATAACCACGATGTAGAACTGCCTAAAAAGGGTCAGTTTTGCCAGGTTTTTTGCAGCCTTGCCGTCAGTCTTTGAGGTCTCCCTCAAAGACCTAATAGACCACACTATCGGGGAAAATAATTGCGCAGCAACAAATAATATCCACCAACAGGAAACCTAATTCCAAGTCACCCAATCCTTGATAAATGGCCCAGTCTCCCCAGTTACAATGGACGCCACATTTGCCAATACTTGCAGCGGGATGACAATCATCAACACCTTCTTCTCCTTCTCCTGCAAGAAGGGCTTCAGCAAGGACTACCCAGTACCGATCAACACAATCACCGTGAACAACAACATCGCCCTAATAAACTGGAAAATGTAAAACAGCGCATCCCATCCATGAGGAGTACCCGTAACCTTCACATAATGCTTATCCTCTTCTGTGCAGAGTAAATTCAATGCCTTCATAATCACCAGAAGCTCCATGATTGCATGTATCCGATGCACGGACTTCTTATTCCTTAAACAAACGTGACCCCATATCACCAAAAATGCGAAATAGAGAATGGAAAAGAAGAAATACAGACCGGGTAAAAGAGTAAGACCAGCAGAGAGATATTCTTGACGAGGCTGTGGCCATCGAGGTTGTAAAGCTCAGTATGCAAGTCCATAGAAACAGTTGATTCCGGGGAACAATTTGCAAAAAAAAAAAGGAAGTATTCGTTTGGAGAAGTAATGTGGTACGAGTGGTTGAATGACGAGTGGGGTAGTGGGGAGAGTTTTCGGAAGGTGAATAGTAGGTGAATGTACTTCGAATCGAGTACGCAAAATGAAGGGATTTGCTGAAGCTTGATGAGGACCTGAATTAGGGATTCCTTGGAAAGGAGAAAGAACCCTAGGCGAAGTTAAAATTAAGCTGAAAATGAAATACTGTCCACCGTGTTATTCATTGCTACAATTTTGGAATTATATAATACAAGTGAATGTTCAAGAGAATGATCTAGCATGTAGCTGTTAGTTTGTTCATGATTTAGTGGATCATGTCTTGGAATATTGTACAACAAATTAGGTGCTACCACTACAATTTAAACGGCATAAAGACAGCAAGGAAAGAGACTGCTGATGTATTATTTGAGCTGATTTAGTAGCCACTTCAAGTCTAATATGGATAATGCTAATGTAGATAATTCAATTCTTAACACCCCCTTCGAGTTGGATGGTACTGAAGTAACACCAAGCTTGTCTTTTAAAAAGAAAAACCTTGAGTGATTCAGACCCTTGGTTAACAAGTCTGCAATTTGGTCTGATGACGGCACATATTTCACTTCCAATTCCTTTGCAATGACTATCTCTGATCAAATGTATGTCCAATTCTATGTGTTTTATTCTAGCATGATATACGGGGTTTACAGCCTAGGCACCAACACTTATGTTGTCACACCAAATGGTTGGAATTGTTGTCGGTGGTAGCTCCAATTCTTTAAAGAGTGATTGAATCCAGGTGATTTTTGAGGCAGTTGAAGCAAGAGCCCTGTATTCTGATTCAGTGCTCGATCGTGCCACTACATGCTGCTTCTTTGAGGACCAAGCTATTAAGTTCTCACCCAAATAAACACAGTAGCCTATGGTTGACCTTCTATCATCTAGGACATGAGGCTCAATCTGCATCTGAGTCGCCATTTAAGGTTAATTTGTCACTTCTTTGAATCCATAGTTCATGGTTTATTGTCCCTTTGAGGTATCTCAGAACTTTCTTCAGTGCCTGCCAATGTGAAGATGTTGGTGTTTGCAAAAATTGGCTCAACTTATTGACAGCAAATTTGATATCTGGTCTGGTGTGTTGAAGATAATGCAGTCCTCCTACTGTACTTCTGTAAGCTGTGGGATCCTTTAGTGCTTCTCCATCAGTTTTGGACATTGATTTACCAGCAGGGATAGGTGTAGGACATGATTTCAAGTTCTGCAGTTCAAACTTCTCAAGCGGGCAGCAATATACTTAGTTTGTGTAAGATGAAGCCCTAAGTCATGCCACAGTACCTCTACTCCAAGAAAGTGATGCAGTCTCCCCATGTCTTTCAGTGCAAACCTTTTGTGTCTAGAATCCTTGCAATAAATCCCAATCATTGCCAGTTATTATAATATCATCCACATAGATGAGAGCAAAGAATATATGTCTTTCATTTTTGAAGTAAAATAGAAAAGTGTCTACCATAGACTGTTTGAATTTCCAGCTCAAGAATGTTGCCTTCAACTTGTCATACCAGGCTCTAGGTGCTTGCTTCAAATCATATAGTGCCTTGTTCAATTTGCAAACGTGATTTAGCTTTGATTTGTCCACAAATCCTTCTGGTTGATTCATATAGACTATTTCTTCCAGTTCATCATTCAAGAATGCATTGTTGATATC
>CAIGRF010073177.1:30013-50719 GCA_903798235.1 Fraxinus ornus | reverse complement strand
AGATGGGACTATAAAATTACAGGTCATGCACAGACCAAATTGCAGCCGAGGGTATTTGTGGGAATTCGCAAGGCCGTTGAGCGCGAAACGAAAGGCACAAGACTCGAACTCCCCTAAGTTCCTAACGCTCGTCTTAGCTTCCTCTTTCTTCTGTTTGATCAGTTTATTCCTTCTTTTGTTTTTTCTCTAAACTTAGACTTTATTTGTTTAGCGATTATACAAATCAGTGCATTTAGATTTTGGATATGTCGTGGCTTCGAACGGCGGTAAACAAAGCGGTCGAAAAAGGTGGTAGCAGTAATCTTACTCGCACCGTCCGCATTTACGCCGACACAGTCGTCCAACAGGCCGGCCAAGCCGTCGCCGGTGGCGCCAAGTTATTGCAAGACCGCATTGTAATTCAACCAATCTTAATCTCTGCGTGTTTATTATATATGTAATATGTGTGTGTGTGTGTGTTTTAGATGTATACATCACATACATACACGCGCACAACAAGTCGATTCTGTTCGAGGTGTTCGCAATTCGCGTGCACTAAAGTTATTGATAATTAAATACATTTTACTTGAATAAATGTGTTGAATGCAAATTAATAGCATAATATCTCCTGTAAATCTGCAACAATCATATTATCAATAAGCCTCTGAACTTTCTGCACTGGTTTGATTTATTTTCTAATGTATGCATATGTACATACAGAGTCAAGTTCTTTTTTAGGAGGTCTTGTATACTAAAGTTATTTATTATTGGAGGCAATAATTATGATTTTTTTTTACTTTGTTAAATCTTTTCTACTGATAGCAGCTAAGAAAGACTATGTCCAGTTCCAGCTGTGATTTTGATCCTTGAAATCGAAATCATAATTAAGACATATAATCATACCTATACTTTGATCCTGATCAGGAAATTCACTTTCATTTTTACAAGGGTGAATGTGGTCTATGTAATACAAAGAATTGTAAAATGTGTAATCTTGAATTAAGAAGCGATGTATCTACATGGTAGTAAAGAGTTTTAAGAGCACATTTTAAGGTTGGGAGAAGCTTCTAAGATCCTTTTTCATCAGTGGACAATGGATGATGACTTAGTACAATATATTTAATTCTCATCTTGTATATATACATGTTATATCGGCAAATTTATTTCCCTGATTGTTTATATAAACCTAACTAAAATTTTCTTAAAGAATATGCTTACACGAGTATTCATTTGGATTTGGAATTGGCCGGTAATGTATTAATATTATTTTGTCATAATTATTTTAAGGTTTTAAAGATATTTAAACTTTAATTGCATGGCATTGTAGGCAGCTCGGAATTTCCAAAACTTTAAGCTTGTGGTGAAAAGATTGGAAGAAGTTTCTGTGTCTTGCAGAGGGGCAGAAAGAGTTCAGTTACTAAGAAGATGGTTAGTTTCCTTAAAAGAGATTGAGAGACTACAAGAAGCTGCCAACACTGAGCATCTTGATATGCCGAGTGAATCAAATGAGCCTCCAGCAAAGCCAACTGTGGTGGGTGTTTGAAGTGTCTCATATTTTTCTTTCTGAAATATAAATTTCTTAAGAATTACAAGCTCTTTAAACGAATGTGATTGCCTATTGAAGCTCGTAGATCACACTCTCGTCTCTTGTGATTTAGCCACTGTCATTCAAGTTTCAGAGGTGAACTTGAGTCACCTCAGTCTTCCACCAATGCTCACTATTTCTAAACTATTTCAGATTATCTTTCAGAAAGAAGATAAAATCACAGTCAAACTGTCCTGAAAAATGTAGAGTTCTAGGCTACCAATTGCAGGCTGAAGCAATACAATAAAAAATCTCAACGCCCATGATTTTAGTCCTCATGATTAATGCTCAGTAGTTATCTACCCGTCTAGCTTATAATCAACCAACGGAACCTTTTGAATTGATCGGAATCTCAGATTTGTTTCCATCTATTGTTATGAGCGGAAACTCAAATTCATTATGGCTATAAAAATCAAGAAAATCATATCCTTTGAGTGCCCCTGAAAAGCAATCTACAGCCCATTCAATTTTCAGATTCGATTAGCTTACATCAGATATTGCCCTTTTCTACTATTAGATAGTATTTTACACGCTCTTCCCCTATCCGAAGATTCTTCTATAATTCTATGCTATCTTTCTTGGCTTTTTGTTCTCTCCATGTTAGCATAAGTCACATACGTGTATTTCGTTATTATAATGGACAGGTTTTGTACTATGATCCGGATCTTGGTGGAGAACCAATGTACTTCAATGATGTTTTCCTTCACAGTCAAGCCCTTGAGGGCATAACACTGTCCATGGTAAGTTTAGCAGTTTTCAGTTGCCATTTGGGCTTCTCAATCATTTTAAAACTTTCCCTACTAGATTCTTCTTGTCTCTGGCTCTCTGTCCATTCTTCTTAAAGACACATCCTCTAGATTCTGAACTTCGTTTTAGCATATTAAGAATAACCTCAGCTGTTTCCATTTCTTATTTTCTGTATTCAGATGAAAAAACTTCCATTCTTCCTTGTGCTCCATATAGCTTACTTTTCTGTACTAGATTTATAATTTAATAGGGGGGATGATTAAATCATTTCCTTCGTTTTTTTCCCTTCTAGTTGCATGTATAGTTAAGTATTTAAGTTGCCATTTGTTCTTTTTAACTGATGGGGGTAAACCAAGCTGACTCTTTTGTCTGGCCCAGATTCTTGAAGAACCTAATGAAGAGGAAATTTCTTTGCTTCTGGAGATATTTGGGTGATTCTTACTTTAGTCATTTACTTTAATATCTTGAAGTTTCTAAGGTCTGGCCTAAAGGGCGGGCATGACTGATCATTATGAGATTTTGAAGTTGCTTCTAGTTTTCTGTGCTTCTGCCTTGGTGAAAATTAAATATGCATACCCTTCCCTCCTCTTCTCTGTTTTGCATTCAGAATGTGTCTCGAGGGCAGGAAGGAAGTTCATACTGTGATTATGAACAAGTTACAAGATTTGGCAAAATCTTTCGCAATCTACAATGATGAAGTGCTGGTAAGGTTATTTAACTGCATGCTTTTGATAATTTCACTTGCATGACCAACCATGATGCTTAATTAAGAAATTGAAGCATTTGTTGATATTTTCCATTGTCCTTTCTTAATTTCAGGCAAAGAGGGAAGAACTACTTCAATATGCACAAGATGCTATAGCCGGATTGAAAGTAAATGTTGAGACAGTAAGGTGGTTAAGAGCATACCTCCTGTAATTTTATTATTTGAGTTCCTTTATGTCAAGAGAGAAATGTGTCTACAGTGAGGTTTAGGGATGGACCCCTAATCCCTATTGATTTTATTAATTCATCAAAAAGGTTATAGCACACAGGGTGGGGGGTGAGTGGAATGTTAGCACCTTACTTCTTAAATCACGCCATGGAATACTTCAGAAATGCAAGGAAAAACCAAACCCAAAATATTATATTGTGAAAACCTAATCTTTCCAGTTGAAGAAAAGTTTAAATTTCTTATTGGAGGAGCATCTACGGGTGGAAATATCAGATTATCTTTTATTATTTGCCTGGTTTTTTACTCTGAAAATATGTCCAACTTCATATGCCCCACCCTGAAATATCCAACGATGATTCAAACCCTGCACAAGAGCTTCCATATTTCATTAATTGGGACACTTTGTTCTTGTTAAGGTGTTTTCAAAGCAATTCATGAACCGCTACCTAAGTTCATTCACTTTGTGCTATATCTCTACATTGAGAATTTCTCTTACAAGTGCTAATGATATATTCAACTTAAATATTCATATTTCAGATTTATCGATGATATTTTATTATTTAGGTTCTGTTTCCAAGCATAGAAGATCTATTCTACACATGTTCACTCTATCCAAATATATTGAAGGGTGCATCTTTTTGTTATTGTAATATTTTAGTAAACAGGTGTTTGTTTGAGCATAGAGAGCCTACTACTCCCATTATTTTATCTTGTCATTTGGTTGGCTGCTGATTTTCATATGACTATTTATCATGTTTACTAGGAGGAAGTTTAACCACAGGTCAAAATATGATCTCTTTTCGTGCAACATTATGTAGAACAATTCTACTAGAAATCGGTTATTGCTACTAGTTTTAGGATTTGAATATTATTGGTAGCTAAGATTCCTATAATTTATAGGATTCAATTAGTTTCATTATCATAGTTGATAGGATTCCTACTTCTATTAGAAATAGGTTATTTGTTTTCTTTTCCTTTCCTTTCTAGAGATTAATTTCTCTGACTTATTCTACTAGAATTATGATATTACCTCTTCTTTCAATGCCTATATAAGAATAGGGCTAGACTAGTTGTAACATAGCTCATATTCATTATTATATAATATTCTTGAACGTTTTAGCTTTTTCTTGTTTTACAAGATTCAACTTCCATTATTGCACCAAATTGGTATTAGAGCTAGGATTTTTACCTGACTAGATGGCCAAGGTCAATACTAATGGATTCCGAGCCACTGACAACGAATTGAGGTTCAAAAACATCGAGCAATGGCTCGACATGTTGACAAAGCTCTTCAAGATGTTTGACAGACCTTAGTTGTGTTCATCATTGTAGTCAGATACAATCTCCGGGGATGGCTACCTGCTTCGGTAGAAGACCACCCCAAGCATGTTGATTCAGATTTTGCCGATCTACCAGGGGAGATATAAAGTAGCCCAATTTGAAGTGTGACACGATTTTTAGAATACGATGCACAATCGAAAACGAAGTATGCAAGGTTATCAGAGACCATGGTTAGTATTGAGAACATGGAATCCACAACATTTGTAAAAGCTTCAAGTTTGAATATGAAAAGTATTCATCCTGCTGTCAAGTTCGACTAGTTAAAGGAGAGCGAAAATTTCAAAATATGGTGGTATGCAAAATTTCACTTTTTATTCAAAAATACTACAAAGATGAGATCGTGTGGAAGGTAGTGCAGATGGACGATTTTCATATACTTTGGGGACAATCATTGTACTGTAACGTAGATTCAAAGGTAACACATATATGTTTTGGTGGTACGCTGGAAGATTGTTTTGTTTGCACTTATGAAGTAATTTGTGAATACCTGTGTAAACAGAGAGAAAAGCATTTATAAGGAGGTTGGAAAAGATATCTTTCAAGATGATAGGATGTTATCGACTGTCACATTGCAATAGAGGTAGAAACACATGTACAAGTTGAAATCCCGAGACCCGATACATGAAAGTTGACAATGAATACAAGTACGAGGATGAAAAACATTATGGTGAAATAGCAATTGAAGACCCCAAGTTCAAGTTGTACTCTGATAATGAACAAGTTGAAGTTACAAAATGCTTAACCAAAGAAAAGGGAACCAAACTTCCTAATCATAAAGGAGTCAAAGGTGAGGCTTGTCAAATTGACAATAAAAATTTCCTTCACCTTTTCTACGACCCTAATGCCAATAAATTACATATGTATGAGGGACTGTATGGATCTGAGTCCCCATGCCAATTTCTCTGTATAAGAAGCATTAAGAATTGAGAATAACGCTAGTTGCCTCTATCGTGAGTAGACTCAAGGATGAGATATTGAACCATGCATTGTTTATGAAGGAATATCATGTAGGAAGTGTCCGCGAGGTAAAAAATCAAGATAGGAGTAAAGTTGACTTCAAACAATGCAATTGATGAATACCAATGTTTATAGAACACATTAAGAGATGGACATTTCTTCAATATTAGTTACTGTAGAAATTTTGAAGTATTTTCCTCGTGATTCATTATGTTTTTTTCTTCTTCAACCACATTCGAGGATGAGTTTTTTCAGGTGGGGGAACTGATGTAGGATAATTCTATTAGAAATCAATTATTACTTGTTTTAGGATGAATGTTATTGGTAATTAGGATTCCCATCATTTATAGGATTCAATTAGTTTATTATTTAGGTTATAAGATTTCTACTTCTATAAGAAATAGGTTATTTGTTTTCATTTCTTTTCGGAGATTAATATCTTTTACTTTCTACTGGATTTAGGATATTACCTCTTCTTCCAATGCCTGTACAAGAACAAGCAAGACTTGTTGTAAACACAACTCATATTGATTATTATTCAAGCTATTCTATATAATATTCTTGCTTTTTATTTTTTTATTTTCCCTTTTTTTTAGAAGATTCAACTTCCGTTGCTGCACTTTATACACTCATGATTAACTTTGCAAAAGATTTTTTCTTAAAAAATGGGAGACACAAAGGAAAAAGAGATGTTTGAAACCATTTTTAAAACAACAACACACGGAGGTGTTAGTCAATTAAGTGACTTCAATTTATCCCATATGCTTTCTGGGGATTGAACTTGAATCTAGTACTCTGTTGGTGTGTTGGTGTTCAAGTTACCGTTTTCTTATACTTTCAGTTGCGGAGTTCGGAAGAAGTGTTTCTCCTTTTGAAGACCTTGAATTAGTAGTAATCTATTTGAGACAATGATCCTATGTATGAGTTTTATGTTTTTTTGTGGCACACAGTTATGTATGTAATGCCCATGTTTACTCCTTAAATTACAATTCCAATTATTTCTTTGTTTATATCTTATATTCTCAGAGTAGATTCTGAAGTCTCAAACATACATCAAAAACTAGATGAAATGAAAAACCAGCTGCCCCTAAGTGAAGGCGGATCCGAAGAATCTGTGATGTCAGCAGAGGTTAGGTGTTATTCGGCCATTGTTTTTGAATTTTCTGTTCTAACTAAGACAAGAGTTTATGGATGCATCAGTTACAAGCTTGATGAATCCATATTTTCAACTTTTTATTTCGAAGTTGTATTTTAGAAGGAAATATCTTCCAGCATAGGTTATATTGTGTTGAGGTAAATAATTTGCCTTCCATACCTCCTTTATGTAGATGAAATCAGAAGTATTCTCACATCTTCTGATCTTTAATGCCTTGTTGTTACTGAACGTCTCATATATTTCAGTGCTACCTATAATTTGCAAAACTAGCTTCTTACGTGGAATCCTTATATCTTTCAGGGTTTTCGAAGATTTATGCATACTTAATGTTTCCTGGAAACTGGGAAAGGTCCAAAAAATAAAATAAAATATGTTGTCTCCTTCAAAATGGCCCATCTAGTTATCAGCCACTCTGCTTGAAACAAAATAAGATGATTTTTAATGGTTATTGAACATCTAATCCTGTTATTATCAAAGATCATGACCTTATGCTTAGTGCTGTGAAGCTTTAGTTATAACATAGAACACAAGTGTTCATCAAACGGCATTCAGATTATGCTGACCAATAATTTGCTACTCTCCTTAGGTCTAAAGAAATGGAAAATGACTAAATAGAGCTGTAAATGAGTGAATTTAAACTCACTTCAGCAAATAATTTTTAATACTCTACAATCTCAATTGTCTTGTTTTCTCGGCCAGCTGCTGGTATAACTTGAAGAAGATAATGAGTGAAATTTCTTAACTCACTGAAGTCAATTTTTTTCCCACTCTCACAGACTTTGAAAGAAGCACTTGCACACATCAGATTTTGTTCCAGATTGAAGGAGGTCCTATTGCAGAAAAAATTCTTGAAGAATGGAGATTCTCCAAAAGTTCATTCACAAAAGGTATATCACCTGATGAATGCTATTCCTTTTGTCTGGAAAGAATGGTCATGAAAATTTAAGTATAGTATCAAAATAGAGAATCTCCATGCAATTGGAACCTTGGAATATTCATCAATGAACTGAATTTTGGCTGGTGGCCATATCTTAAAACCATATGTTAAATAGTATTTAATAGTAAAGAGAAAAAAAAAAAAAAAAAAAGAAGGTAAAAATCATTATCATATTGTGTAGATATTTCTATCTTTGATCCCAAAGTGGGGGTAAATATGCATACTACACATAGCTTGGTCGGGTAATGTTCTTTGCTTTCTTCATGCTTGTTATTGTTATCTTAATCTCCTTTAGTCATTGTGTAGGTTGATAAGCTAAAGGTATTATCAGAATCTCTTGCAAGCTCTGTCTCAAAAGCTGAAAAGCGCATTTCAGATCACAGGTGTGTAGTTGTCCTCATCTTCTCTATATGCACGGTCTCCTCCTTCCAATCACTCCAGGGATGCACTATAACAATATGGGTGATATTACTGGCCCAAGATCACTAGCATGTGAAGTTTTTGCCAGCTAACAGAATTACTAAAGGCCCCATGTATTATAATTAATCGTTGTAAGTTATATATCTTGGTTTACTATTTCTTCAGTACCTATAAAGTAATGATTGTGAACCTTAAACTATACAGCACAAGTGGACCTACGTAGGGTATCATGGCTCAACTAATTTGGATTTTCTCGTTCACAGTGTGAAAAAATACGAAAAAATCATGTCAAATAATTTTGGGGGACTATTGGGAACCATTGTTGGATCTTGTACTGTTTGAGATTAAGGTAGGTTTGCCAGACATTTTTGTCATCAAATATCGGCCATTTGATTATTATGTCAAAGCAATCTTTACCAATGATTATTGTAACAAATAACTATTTAAGAAGGTAAGTTTACAGTCTCTCTTTGTTCAGTGTTAATGAGGTATCCTAGAATTTGCGTGTTCTGCAGGATCACTCATTCTTCACTCATTGCGATTGATCTTGTGACAATTAAAATAAGGATTGTAGCTCGAATTGCTTTGCTTGACCAGTGATACAAGTTTACTCCTAAAATGGATTTTGTCATTTGCTGTATTTTTTAATCCATAATTTTTTTCAAGTTCTGAATTATACAAATATAAATCTCATATTACATGGAGGTTGGATGGCTTTATTCATCCTCCTGATCTATGTATTGCTCAAAAAATTTTAACATAAAGAACAGTTTTAAATGACAATGATAAAATATTTTAGCTGACATATGATTGGATAACTTCAATTTATTTGATTCTCACAGAGTCACTAAGACTAGTTTTTTAAAATCAGAGGTTCGTGTAAATCTTCCTGGATAAGAATTTCTGTGTTATTTTTGTTCCCAACTGGTATCTTATCTAGAAGATTATATTTTACCAAAGGGGTTGAGAGGCAGTTCTTTTGTAGTTTTCATTTTCTGCATTTCTGAGAGTCCTCACACTTTAGATATGTCCTCCTTTTCTATCAATAAACTTCCATAATTTCTTATCTTAAGAAATAATATCTATACGAAGACATTTTTTCCTCAAGCTGCGGTGGTTATTTACATTTAGAAGAGAAGACATTTGTAGTCATCCTAGAAATTTAACCTTTTGGATCAAATTCAAATATTGCTACTTCTTCCTACATGTATTTCAGCAGACAAGTTTTAATGTTTCTCTTAAATATTTTATTCATTATGCAAACAGATTACAGAAAGAGGAGGCTCTTAGTTTTCGTATAGCCAAAGCTAGTGAAGTCAGCCAGCTTGAAAAGGTAAAATGTTACTCAACAAATTTTTTCGTTCATGGGAAATCTACATATTTTAACTCCTAAATGGTCAGAAGGAAGAGGCACATCTGAGTCCCATTATTAATTGATTGTGAGCCTCTGATTTTTAATTATTTGATGTCTTCTGTTAAGTTGACCTCCTAATATAACTGTTATGGCAAACTTATTTCCTAACTTCTATTTCAATACACCAAGTTGTACGTGTACATGTAATTAGAACCTTTATTTGCACAAACTTGATGCTTTAGTTGATGTTTTAACTGATACTTACAGGCCACTATTCAATAAGTGAAAGACTTGAACATGATATAGAAATTTCTCTGAAATGGTCTTCTGAACAAAACAATTGTGCGTTTCCCATTAAATTGAAAATGATGAAAAAGAGAAATGCCTGAACTCTGGACAAATGTATTTTAAAGTGTGTTGCTAGCTTGTTGGTCTTTATTTGTCACGAATACATACATGCTGCTGATGTTTTAGTCACAGTACTTAGATTGCTTGCTCTTTATCTCATTCTGTTGATGAGGTATGCAAGATGGTTAAGTATATAGACCTTTACCAGGACCTTGTTGCTGAAATTGAAACACTTCAGAAACGAAAAGATGAACTAGAAGCAGAGTTGAAAAAGGTATTTATATTCTCTCTCTCTCTCTCCTAGCTCCGTCTGTTTGAGAAATGATGTTAAAGTGAACTTTTGTCTTCACATTGTTGCATCATCTACATCTAGTTGTGAGATTCCGTGCTATATGATAGGTTGCACTTAGATATTATGTGAAATAGTTAAGGACAAGGATATAGACAATAAGATCAAAACCTAGAATGATTGATCCTCTCTAGTTCTATAGGATTTCAATGCCTTATTCAGTGCATTATCTGGAATTAGCACCGTTGTGTCGTTTGCTTGAAATTTCATGCAAATATTAAGATTTAAAAAACCTTCTTAAAGGTGAATACTGGGAGTGAAGGGTTTGTGGCATCACTCTTTAGGTTAAAAAAATAAAATTCAGAAACATCATATAATTTAGAGGTCAAGATTTCTGTAATTTTATAAATATCTATCTAGCCATTCAAATTATAATTGTATATAATTCCATCTTGACTAAACTGTGTCATGTCTAATGAGTCTCTTTTTAGGTTAACACTACCTTGAGTTCTGCACATGCCCGTCTTCACAATGCCAGGGAAGAAAGAGATCAATTTGATGAAGCTAGTAATCAAATTCTTCAGCATTTCAAGTTAAAGGTAAAATAGTGTTTGCAAGCTTTGATTGGCCCAATGTTAAATGCATTCACTAATATCATGGAATATATTTACTCAAGTCTCCCATATTATGAAATTCGACTGTGTACTCTAATTATTTCCAGCAATAATTCTAAATTCAGGAGGATGAGCTATCAAGATCTATTAATTCATATAGAGCAGAAGCAGATGTTTGCAACAGCTTTGTTAATTTTCTTGAACGTACTTGGAGTTTCCAGTCCTCACACACTGAACAAAAGGAGAAGCTGGTCAAGTAGGTTCTTCTTTCTCTAATTTTAAGGTCATCTCTAAACTATCAATTCTCATCAGAATGCCTAAGTTACCAACAGGATAACATCACGTCTCTCCTCTTTTCATTTAAGAATCATGGACAGTCTTGAGAAAGCCACTTCTCCAAGTTCTACATGTCATATCCATGTCGCACGTATACTCTTTAAACACATATTTGACACTCATTTGACTGTCAAAAATAAAAAATATAAGCAACCTTTTAGTATACACACATGCAACACATATTGGACACTTCTGTGACACTCAACTATATGATATAAAATGAACTATATATGGTATAAAATGGGAGTTAACTGTAATTTTCTTCGAAGATGGCAAATATATTTAGTATATGTAAATACATAAGGCCTATGAATGAGGGGATGTACATGATATGCTAGACATATATGTAATATAGTATTTGAAAATTCTTTAGTGCATCCTCGTCCCTCATCGTGACATAACAACGTCACCTTTTTGTATCCATACTTCCCAGGTTATATACATATAACATAATTTTCATCCTGATCTTTTTATATTCCTCGTTTTACTTATTGTCAAGTTTTTAAAATGGTATAGTGAGGAATTGGAGAAACACGAAGAGTACTTCATTAACTTGGCTATAAGCCTTTTATCTACCTACAAGGTACATACTTAATTGTCACAACAATTAGATTTGGCCGATAAATGATACAAATATTTTAGTTTTTCTACTTCCAATTATGTCATGGACTCACCAGGAAGAGTTGGGGCCTTCTATTTCCGCTACTAGGAAGCTTGTGGAGAATTTGAAAAGGTATCACTTAATTACGGAATATTGATGTCAACTTGAAGCACACTATTAATATAAGATTCTGCCAGGTTAGGAACAACAGCTTTTATGAAAGAGGAAAGAATAGAACTTAATTCAAGGAGAAGTCTTGAAGAACAGTACCAGGCTATGGAGACTAAGGTATAAATTATCTCAGGTAGTCAGAAGTGTCTCATTTTCTTTTGAATGGGTACTTCTAAAAGGCCATTCTTTTCGTTTATTTTCTTTGCTGGGTGGTTGGTGTTTCAAATTTGCAGTTTCTAACCACATTCAGCGTAGTAGAAAGCATAGAGAAACAGGTTTGCATGGAAGATGACAAGGTTTCAAGGTGAGTTGTGTTATCTTTCATTTGAATTTTATTATGCTTACAAGACCACTAGTAATAGTATCCTTGTGGAGTACAATATAAATCTGAATGGGAAAACATGTCTCATTCTTATACAGGAGAAGTTACTCAAGAGCGAATGAATTATTAGAGGGACTTAACAGTATCAAAGAGGAATTTGAATCCATTGAGAGACCTCTTTTGGAAATTGAGAACCCAACTGCAAGTGAAGAGATGCCTCCTAAGGTAAAGACCCCAAAAATTCCTTTTCTTTCTCCAAGACAGCCTCCAAATGACAAACTAGAGTTCAATCTGGAATCAACTTCGGAAATTGAGGGACATAGTGGAGGGACATTAATGGGGCTTAGTCCCATAAGTCGACTATCATTAACTCGCAACCAGACCTCTGAAGTACCAGAGCTCACACGGGTCGAGAATCTAGACTCTTTCACAATAAAACAAAAGAAGCCTGCTGCAGATATGGAGGCAGAACTGTCAAGGTTAAAATTGCAGCTGGAACTTGAGGACCATAGCAGAGGCAATTCTACGGATGAAATTGGTGATTGGGAATATGATGTGACTGAGAAGGAATCGAAAAATCTTAAATAAATATGAAACAGACTACCCCCTGGGAAAATGATTTTAAGCAACCATGGAGGGTAATCCGCAATCACTTCTCCTGTTTATAATTTATTTGCAGCAACCATTCTTTTTCATGCATTGATGAATCAAGCAAGTCTAAGATAGCAATCCTGGACGAGACATAATGCCTGGGTAACATTTTTCGGACGATGAAACTTTGTAAAGCTTAAAGAGTTTTCTCGAATGCTTGTATGTTCTTTTACCGAGTAAAATCTATATTGTATATTTTCAAATTATTGTCTCAAAGCGTAATTCTTTTTCCAAATACATTCTAATATCGATTAATAATTGAGTAACTGGGGAAGAATGTAAGTATTGTTGATGTCTTTATCTTTTACATCCTTCTATTTTTCGTGTTACAATCAGTCATTGATTTGAATTGTTATTCATCTTTTGAATACCTCAAATCAATATGAATGCTTGCTCTGTTGCTTTTGGAAGCTTTTTCCATAAGATTTTTCTTCAATTTCACTTTTGGATATGCTATTGAAAAGGCACTTCCACTTTCAGTTGTGAAGCAGAATTGCATGTCAGTTTCACTATACAGCAGCAAGAAGCCAGAGTGGCCAAGTGCAGACAAGAGGTCAGGCTGCCTCCTTTAATAAAAATATTATCATCTTTTTCTGCTTTTCTAGCAATTTAAAATGCATTTTGGGGCAACTTTCAGTGATTGTTTTTATCTTTTTAGTTTTTCCCAAAGCAGCAACTTGTGTAAACAACTTTCAGTGTTTGGAGTCAGGACAATGACCAGACATGGTATTTATGAGATTTAAGAAAACCACTTAGGCTGATTTAGGGGTATGTTTGGAATGGTATGTATGAGATCAAAGAGGAAAGATGCTATCAGCTGCCTTGTTCGACCATGTTCGTTTAATCATATGCAACTGACATGCTATGAAGTTTGTATATACTTCATGACCTTTTATTGCGTGAGGACTGAGGAGGGTGTAATTGCTTCCTCTTCGAGTCTCTTTATTCGTTAGTTCATTTAGAAAAATGACTACATTTAAAAAAAATAAATAGGTCCCTCTAACCCGGGAAAGGATTTAAAATAAGTCCATTTCGAACTTCATTATTCAAAAATTCATTTTTTTAAAAAATTATTTTCCCCCAAATAACAATTTGTAACGGAATTTTTTTTAATAATGCACACTTCACGTCTCACATTTAATGTCTCTTCCAAAAATAGAAAATAAATTTAAAAAACTAAGGATGTGTAAAGGATATCAATGGCGTCCATGACTTAAATACACAGTAGTTTCTTCGCCCAACCGGAAGCGAGAAATCATGAAATCTAGATAAAATATTTACAAATTTAAAGTCAGATCTCGCGATTTTATTACATAACTGAGTATGTTTTTCAATACGTTGCATTTCATTCACAGATTTGTCAAAATTTCGCATTTGGTTATGTATATAAATTGTCATTGAATCAGTATAAAATCTTTAAATCAAAATGTGTTATTTGAATGTTTGCAATTCTGGTAATCAATTTCAGAAATGGAAGGTCAGAATTTGGTCTTATAATGTCTCAATGTCTGGGCATTATACGATTCGTGAAAATTAGGGGCTAATTACATGATTTGTAATGCTTACTAATGATTACAACTTGCGAGAGATATGTATAAAGATCAATTTGTGAAAGATGTTTTAGGGGGATTTTGGGAGGAAGATGATTCTCAATGGAGAGGATTTGGGAGGAAGGTCAATCGACAAAATTTTAGGGATTTCTAGATTAATCAATAGATTATTGTAACGATTTGTTGAAGTAAATTAAATTACCTAAATTATTATCCTTTTTTATTTAATTATCATATTTTATTTTTACTATGATTTTACAGTATTTATTGAAAAAAAATGTTACAAAGTATTGTTTAAATATTTATTGAAAATAAGTTAGGTGGCGTAATTTCCATAAAAAAAAGGGTCGTGCTACGTGTACATTAAGGTCCCCACCGGCACCCTTCCAATAGGGGGGACACACGTGTCCATTATGGACACGGCTCTATACATCTTAATGTCAAGTAGATTAATCCAAAAAAAAAAGGACTCAAAAAGACCTTGTAGAAACTGTCATTTCTTTTTTGAAAAATGGGCTCAAAAAGACATTGTGGAAACTTTGTCACACAAAAGTGATAAATTTATTTTTCATAAAATGTTATTCAAAATTGCTACTTGTACATACTTTGTACACAATCCTATTACATGTGTGTGGGGCCCAATGTGGAGTCCACACATATGTGAGAGGGTTGTGTATCAAGTGTGTAAGTATATCATTTCTCAATGTTATTTATATCAGGAGTAAAAAGGTCAAACAAGTTTAAAATTGGTCTCAAAAACTGTAAAAAGGTCATGAAAATGGCCATGTGTCACTGAGGAGAATCGTGATAGCTAGCCCCTGTTTGGCCCTCTTTCTCATTCTAATTTTTTTTGCTCCATTTTATTTTCAATCACACAATCTTCCGTAAAATAATATTACACGTAAATCGAAAAAATTTCCTTTTGTTTCAACCACGCATTTTCCAAAAAAATACTATTCCAAATATTAAAAATTGAAAGAAAGGGGGCCAAAAGGGTTGTTAATTTGTTGCCATTGATCTTAAGATGGGTTCAAAAAAACCAGGTTTCGAGGAATGGGTTGATTTCCAATTTAAGTTTTGTTGCAGAGTGGTGGATGTGTGCAGTATGCCACCATTATCCAATTCTCACTATCTGATTCAAAAAGTGATGTTTTTGGACTTAAATGGAAACCTAATCCCATAAAAATCCTGAGTACACTTTTAAATTTTTAATTTGTATTCCATGGTTAAGTCATTTGTGCTGTTTTTTGTTCTTTACAAAAAGTAAACTAGCCAGTATAATAGACGATATTTTACTTGCGGTTTACCTTATCCCACGATTCACATATGTGTGTGTATATATATATATATACGTCTTATATTCCCTGCACTGAAAGAGTACCCCCTAACCTTCACAGAGATCACCTCTCCAAAAGCATCTTCAGTCACTCGAAAACTATTTTGATGAAATGGCCACAAATTCTTCACCATTTTTTTATGCAGATGATGAAGAAGAAGAGTACATAGACATGGATTTGAGCTTTTCATACTGCTCTTCAAATCCTTCCCCACAAAGAAAAGATTTTGAGTTCCAAATGTCCTCCATTTGCAATGACCATGGTAACACCACTTCCTCGGCTGACGAACTCTTCTACAAAGGCCAACTCCTCCCTCTCCACCGCCCTCCACGGCTGCAAATGGTTCAAAACCTCCTCCAAACCTCCACCACCACCGCTGCCTTTGAGACCTCCAAACAGGGCTTTAAAGAAGAGAATCATCACAATACACTATTCATCACTTGCTCCCCAGCAGTGGAATCCTGTAGAGTGAGTTGTGAATTGAACCCGGACAAGAATTTCTTCGAATGGTCTGCTGAATTAAGCAGTTTCATCAATAAGCAGCATCCAAAGAGTTTTTGGTCCAAGAAGATGAAATTCATTGAGCAATCCATACTTGTTCAGAAGCTTAAGGCTTCAAGGGCTTATCTGAAATCTCTATTCAGCAAGTCTGCATGCAATTTAGAAGCCGAAAACTTGCCAAAAGTTGAGAAATCTTCAAATAACGAGTACACTAAATTCACCAGGCAAAAACCATATGGGAGTATTGGAAAATCTTCATGCCCAACAATGTCAATAGGTTCTATAATGAAGAGCCTTGATAAAGAGGGAGTTGGGAATTATAATAATAGTATCCGCAGGAGGTCATTCTCCGGGGCAATCAATCGACACTCTGCAACAAAGTGTTCGTCTTTTTCTTCATCTATTACTTCGTCTTCGTCTTCTTCTTCCTCGTTTAATTCCAGTGGTTTTCAAGAATTACATTTTCTCAAGAGGAGTAGCAGTGCCACTGAGATTGAACGTTCAATAGAGGCAGCCATTGCTCACTGCAAGAAATCTCAACAGATTTCTAAGTCAAGAAATAATACATCAAGGGATGCTGCATTTTGTTCAATCTAATCAAGGTTGTAACAATATTTACATTTTCTAATTAAATTATGAAAAAATAGTAAAGGGTAATTGATATTATTTATGTATAGACATGTACAACTTATTTTCAAGCACTTTCTTCTCCATTAATTAATTACTACAACAAATTTCAGACCTGTCTCTTGTATTATTCTCATTCTCAGAATGTTATTTGAATTCCAGTGAAGCTTAGGGGTGAGCAATACGAGGAAAAACTTAAGTGGTTAGACGGGATAACATTTATTTATATAGACGGGATAATGTTATTGTTGATTTTTATTAGACGAGTGGGTCCAATAACAACGATATTTTCAATTTTAATTGAATTTTAATCCCTACCGAACATGTCCATAAATTTAATCTTTAACGCACCTTTTACTTCAATATATTTATTTATTTTTAATCAAATTAAGTTCTGTGCACAGTTCGGATTTAGAAAATATTAGAAAATGAGACTCTAATTTGGAACTTTTTCACAAAAGTTGTCTTAACTTTTGTGCACTGAAATAATTACAATTTCACCTCTGCAATTGGCATCTGCTTTTATCAGAATTGATCAGTTTTCCACATTTATAATTTTTGCTTTTCTTTGAACAAACCAATGGATAAAGTTTGCTACTTACAATTGTTAAAAAGTGTAAAAATGCGTATATTAGAATAAAAATGTAAAGTCATAAAAGTATTTAGGAATAAGTGCACAATAGTTTTATATCAAAAAAAATTATTATTCATTTTTTTTTTCTACAACTATTTCCATACGGGCATGTTCAAGTCGAACTTTTAGTATTTTACCGATTTCAAAAAAAAAAAAAAAAAGGTTAAACTTTTACCAAAAAATAAATAAAAGAATCGTGACATAGTTTTAAAATATATGATTAAGAATCCTACACTTCAACAATCAAATGATTTCTTTCAAACATAGTTTTAAAATATATGATTAAGAATCCTACACTTCAACAAGCAAATGATTTCTTTCAAACAAAACAAAACAAAACAAAACATAGTAAAACAATAAACACTAGAGTTTTTGGCGACGATTACAAGAAAAGAATTGAATTCCCAACTTTTATTCATTCATTCTTTGAATGGTGAAAAAAGAATCTTTCACAAAAAGAATTTGATTAACCAAATCAAATAAATGTTAGAATCGTAATATTTTATTAGGTTGCTTGTAAAAAGGTTAAAGAGAGATAAATTTCAACATGATTTTAAATCTAAAACTTATTGTAGCTCTTTCATCTTGTATAAAGTGACTGACTTTTTATTTTAGTAGAAACGATGTAAGCAGGGACGGATCTGGGGGGGTCCAGCCCCCCCAGCCCATTGAATTTTTTTTAGTACAAATTTTTTTTTTTTTTACGTACTAACCCGGCTTATAATCTGGTTCTGGATCCGTCTCTGGCAGTAAAATTTTTAGCTCTCTACATATGCTTAGTGGGAGGTTTGGATTACTCGACTCTATCCAAGAATTGATGAACATATGAGAAGAGGGCTCGAAGCAAGTTTTGAATGCGAAAACGTAAATAAGGATATACTATCTCAATAACACAAACTTAACGAAACTAAAGATAAAAAAGGAAGGATTACTTCTCGTTCAACCTCACTTTCTATGCAAAAGATCGTAGCACTATAAGCAAATGGCTGGCTAAACTATTTACCCAAAAAAGAGATAAAAAAAAAAATAATGGCTAAAATAACAAGAAAAGTTGAATAGGGAAGTTTGATATACAGACAAACATATGAACTTGAGGGTTCATATACTCCTAAACGATTATGACATTGACTAAACGTAGCTTGGAGTGAGCCTGTCGTCCAGATCCTAGGCATAGTGAATATAGTAGTGCTTTATTTATTTTTTTGAGGTTGTAAATGTTTAAATTTGTGGGTCGAGACATCGAGTTGGAATGAGCATGACACTTATTGTTTGATATCTAATTTATGATGATGTCTAGATCGAGTTAGTATTGTACTCTAGCGATTAAATGTACTAAGAGCATGTTTGATTGGTTTAAATTCCATGAAAAATGTTACATCCGAGCAATTCAATTTCCACTCTGACTGTTTGATACAAAAGTGAAAATGAAGTTCGAATTTTAAGGCACAACCACTTAATTTTTTTTTTTTTTTTTTGGTCAATTTCATGGAAAATGCATTCCTATGGCCTATGGGGTACTTGAGTTTTTGTTTTCCAACTTACATAGAATTTGAAAGTCTTTCCACCTTTACCAATCAAACGGACCCTAAAAGTAATCATAGATCATTTGATGATTTTAAATGTTTTAAAAGTAATTGTAGATAATTAGATAATTTGCTTAGCTTCGATGTGAATTTTAGTTGTTTGTTTGCTTTGAAATTAAGTTTTTTATTTTTTAGTTTGCATGGGAAAACGTAAATTATTCGAATATGTCCTTGTTTGGTAGAGATTAAAATCAAAATTTTAGAAAAATCTTAATTAAAGTTGGTGGAATGTGTGGTTGAAAATAGAGATGGAGATAGGGGGCGATCGCCCCCAAACATTGTCAGCTGGTCTACAATACCTAGTTAATTTGTAATGTATTTTTCAGTTTCGCCACCGGAAAAATTTTGACTTGCCCCAACAAAATTTTGAATTTTTTTTTCCATTAATAAATATTGACCCAATAACTTAGACTTTAAAATTCAATCATACAAAATTTTTAGACCTAAACAAAAGATCCAATAGTTACTTAAATAAACAAATAGTCCAAATCCAATCCAAAAGCAAAGAAAATCAATTATCCAAAAGCATACCCACAAGTCACAACCCACAAAATGTAATACCGACTACGGACACCCCCTCATTCTTTCTCAAATCTCTTCTCTGTACGACAGACAACTACGCCGCGACTCCATCCTCACGGCTCCGCCAAAGCCCAACGCCCACCGCACACCCCCCTGCCCGGCTGCCCTCTTTCGATTATTGATATTTTTCCATTAGATTTTCTCATTGACAAGTTTGAAGTGATGAGGACAAGGAGAGACTAATTTTAGATGTCCATGCCATCTCTACCATTTGTTATATAGATAGACAGTTTATTTTTTGTCTTTTTGATGTCCATCTAACGTTCATATTTTCAATTTGTATAGTGTTAAAACACATAGATGGACATATTGTTTTATATCGACAAACTGATTGTCTTTTTGATTAGTCAATTTAACTTGCATATTTTGATACTCAAAATAGTTGTTTTCAATCCTCTTAGTTAAAAAAGAAAAATTTGGAGACTCCACCCCCGAACCCCCAGGAGGGGGGCCCGCCCCCCGCTACCCCTCGTATCTTCGCCCTCCCAAGATTGAAATCCTGACTACGTCCCTAGTTGAAAAGTTGTAAATCCTATGAAATGTAAAATTAAAATTAATTATTCACTTTATTCAGATTTTAATAAGAATTTTAGCGGTACCAAATAGGAGCTATGTATTCTATCTCAAAAAGAAAAAAAATATATATGATAAAGAAAAGTTTTGTGCTTTGAAAACACAACCATGCTAGTTGTATAAAAAAATTTGACAACAAGCCACATGGCCCGTCGCAGGCACCCCCCAATAGGGGGACCCGCATGTGTCTACTTGTCAAAAACGTTGTTAAGATTTATTCTTGAAAACAATGTCGTAACAAAATTCCTTTTTAAAAAAAAAAAAAATTGACAGAAAAATTATGGGAAAAATTCATGAATCATGTATTTACTTTACCAAAATCAAAAATCATGTTCCTAAGTTTAAAGTTGCAAAAATCAGGTTTTTTTTTTAATTAATTAATTATATTTCACAATTATTGTATTAAATTAAATATTTAATTGTAATATAATATAATGACTCACCCCACACCACCCCACCCACCCCACCCCATTGCCCCGGCTACCGGCGACTACTCCGGCGACCGACAACTATTTTCCGGCGACGCTTAATTCCGACGACTATTTTCCGGTGACTGTTGACCGCCGCATAATTCCGG